>VMBQ01000307.1:194582-311607 GCA_007657795.1 Dreissena rostriformis | reverse complement strand
TGTGCAACCATTTTAACAGTAACATTAATATCTAAGTGCTCATTTAGGACTTAGCCAATGTACTTATACTGCTCAACAAAGGATAACGTCTCATCGCCATACAAAAACTGATAATCTGTTCTAGCTGTTGCCTTTCGTCGAAAGTGTACAATGTTGCTTTTACTTGTATTAATCATACAACTGTTTCCTGTCAGTCGCCGATAACGACCGTGTACAGTTCTCGAAACGTGGTTTCAATCATTTTTCAATACGGCTAAGATCCCCTTTAATTTGCCGATAGGGTTAAGAAAGATTAATGCAATACATACAAGTGTTGCTCCTAGAATTGCCGTTGCTGTTGATGTCGCTGCTGATAATAATGCTAGTAAAATTTCATTAAAATTAGTATTGCGTTATGAAACCAAACAAATGTGTTTAAAATTAAAATTCTTCTATAATTCAAGTTCTGTCAACAAACCCTTGCGTTAAGAACGTGATATCAACCGAAGTGTCCTTCGTCATATGCGCCAATACAAACAACCTACCTAATGATATTTAGCTTCCACGAAGTCACCTATCCTCGTTTTATCAGAACCACATACCCGAATTTCTTTGAAAACGAATTCCGCGTTATCGTTTCAATGTTAGTGTTTATCAAAGCGAGCCTTACAAAGTAAATGATAGCAAACCTCTGTTTCTTTAGCCCCTTAGAACAGTCATATCAAATTGTATATCAAACGAAAACAGGCTGTCATCAGACAAGCGCCGATAATGTTACACTATTGCAATGTTCACAGTTGTTCGAGTGATAGCTTAACCTCAGTTAACCCTTTGCATGCTGGGAAATTTGTCGTCTGCTAAAATGTTGTCTGCTGAATTGCTAAAGTTAGCATTTTCTTCAAAAAAATCAAAGAATACTATCAGACTAGCAAACAGTTTGGATCCTGATGAGACCTGATGAGACGCCACGTTCTGTGGCGTCTCATCTGGATCCAAACTGTTTGCAAAGGCCTTTAAAATCCGGTTCCAGCGCTCAAAGGGTAAAGGTTATCTGGTCGCACTTAAAACTGGTCTGGACACATTTGTGTACGGTTATTAGGGCCATCTTCGTGATTGGAATGAAAATACACTGTATGGTATTGGTTTTCACTGCAAAAGTGTGAGTAATACGACTTTTGTCACGTTTTAAGTTACCCAAATCGTGAGATCATTTACGAACATATTTATTAAAAGGGGCATATCAACAGTAAATGCGGTCTTTTATTTTCAAACAATTTAAAAATAAAATAATAAAGTTAGTACGTTTAATCAATTGCAATACAACCTTGAAAATATCAATAAGTAACACATCTCAATTAGACTGCATAAGTCAATCTGATAAAGTCCGATCCGTTAATTAAGTGTCGCATTACAGTTCTATTCAGAAGGCCTTTGTGAAGAATTTGAACGAGATAGCGTACACGTATGGTGAATTAGTGCTGATTAAATTGTCATACTTATGTTCAGGCGGATTGGAAGCTTTTAGGGAACGTTGCGAAATTGGAATGAAATGTGTTGAGAAATAAAATAACCCTTGGCAGGAATGTCACAACGACATTCATGAGATAAAACGACCATACAACTTATAACAGGGGTCAACAGAAGTGATTCGTATATTTTCTGGAAATCAAACGACAATAACGAGTAAGGGGTATTCCACGTGAGAGTGGCAAAAAAAGGAAACGTTCAAGTAAAAGGAAATCGTCTGTATGTATGATTGGCATATGAAGAGTAAAACTGGCCATAACTTTACGATAATGGCGCTTTCAAAATAAAATAAAATTGTAAAAGACTCGTAGTTGTGACAGCATAGAGTTAATTGAAATAAAATATTCGTTAAATTAATGGGGAATTGCAAATATAATGGGTGGAATACACATGTCTCAAAGTAAAGTTTAAAATACACACAATGTCCTAAGGAAAGCGTAGTTTGTTTAAGTTCCAATATGTTAACAAATCAATGATAAAATTATCTGCATGTATACCCGTTTTGATAGGGTATAGCAATGTGACATGAGACATAAAACATTTAACTTAAGTGTTATCTTAATTTTGCAAAGGTATTCAGAGAAGCGTATTAGTAAATATCGTTGAATTTGTGTATTTTCTCATCGCGGTTAATGTGTGTTTCGCCGTTGTTATTTCATGTTTTGTAGCTTATAATAAATAGCAGATACAAATTTACCCTTCGAGCTAGAAAATGTCGCCTATTCAGCGATCAACAGCGAGTGGGTCTGGTAAAAAATAATATAATATACGTGAACGCTATTTGCTATTCACTTAAACCAAGTGTTTTGCAAATGATATTAAGATACTCATTATTTGTTTCAACACATGATATTCTCAAAAAAAGTATGTATTTTAATTGATAGCGAGCTAAACACGTGTGAACCCGAATTTGATTTTCAAAAAACAAAAATCACATTCACAAGGTGTTCATTTTTGTCCATTCTCGGTATTCTAGATTTTCCACGTAATATGCGTCAATATTGACAGACATGGCGGTAAGGCGACAGCTGCGGTACATTTTGTAATAACGTCTGCGCTAAAATGTATTGCGGTATTGATACACTTTATATTGATCCGAAGATGGTTCACTATAAGTTTTGCCGAGCGTCAACAAAACGTCTTGTGCTATAGACATGTGTATTTAGGCTATCGCATGTAATCAAGCATGATTAATTTAGAGTATCAAAGTACTTTGAACGCAATTGAACTTTGAAGAACATATTTCATGTTTACATCTTACGGCGAATAATTTATCGACGGTCAGATAAAAACAATCTTCAAACTTTAAGGCAGGGTAATAAACTAACATGTTGCCCACTGTGGCCCGACTTTGTTATTTCTGTCTCCTAAAAGTGGTTTTGCTGGGTTTTTCGGCCAAAGTCACCAGCTGAAAAGTTATATATGAGTCGCGTTCTTGGACAAGTTGGCTTAGTGCATGTATTTGCAGTGTCATCCCAGATGAGCCCGTGCAGTCTACACAGGTTAATCAGGGACGACATTTTTCGCTTTTATTGAATTTTTCGTTTCAATGAAGTCTTTTCTGAACGAAAATCCAGTGTTGTCGGAAATTTTTTCGTCCCTGATTAGCCTGTTCGGACTGCAAAGGATTATCTGGGATGACACTTTACGAACATACATTAAGCACAGTATTCCCAGAACGCGGCTGATATGTTTCCACTATAATAACCTAGAAACTTCCCTCTCAATGAAACTTTATTTGGAAAAAAGTCTGAACCCATTTATGCCTAACGTATAGAAATAAGGACTTGGCAAACAGCGTAGACCCAGATGAGACGCCGCATGATGCGGCGTCTGATCTGGGTCTGCGCTGTTTGCTGACACGACTTTCTGTACGAAATATTCTAAATATAGAAATAAATATACTAGATATCTCTAATTTTGGAAATAAATTGATCCAATTTAGAAGGATGGGAGATTCCACTCGGCATAAATGGGTTAATGTGGTAAAAAATTGACAACGTAAGAGGCGTTTGCGTATACAATTCCAGCTATCTCTATTTCGCATTATTTCTGTGTTGTTACTTTAAAGTTAATAAAGCGCATATGATCGAATGAAGCAAATAATATCGCAAACGTAAAAGTAAATTAATTGAACATGATCGAATTTAGCAACAATTATCGTAAACTCAATTTGGTATATTACACAAATTTATTTAAAGTAAACGGTTATTATTGTATTCGCAACTTACCCTCTTAACCACATTAATCCCATCAATTCATTCCAAGTAGTACAATTGAATTAAATTGAACATTCTTTTCTTAATACGTGTCGATTTCGGGCGTACAAAATTTGATTGAAAATAAACAATGATAGGTTTCAAAAGATCTTTGCTTTCATAGAGTATGTGTGTACTGTTAAAAAGTATTACTTTTATGTACTAAAACTATGTTACGAAATCATATGTTGTTCTATTTTCTCAATTCTTGATGTTCTAGTTTCCACGTAACCTGGTTCAATATTGACAGACATATCGATATCGCGACAGCTGCGGNATGTACACAACTCATGCGAGTCTGTTCTATTTATAGAACCGAGATGAGAACATCGATGCGCTCGATGTATGGTTTATAAAAATAGCGTTAAGTTAAAAAGAAAAAAAATAACCCACATTGAAATAAAAAGCAGACATGTTTCGCGTAGGTTATACGTTAATCCGTGTCTTTAAATCAAAAAAGATCTAATCCAGTCGCCGTTTTCGTATATCTCAGGCTGACCTTAATTTCGGTAGCACAAACTCATGGCCATGTCATTTGCATATATTCGTACACACAAGAAATGAGGCCCGTCTTTGTATGTTGTTATCCCGGAAGTAAATTGCCGTCTGTTCCAAGTATTACAGTTCGTGATTTTATTTTCGGTTTCGATGGATTTTTACGTGAAAATCGGAAATTTTCGGGTAGCGAAACAGGAAGATATTTGTTTATACATCCTAAATTTGTACGATTTAACATCGGGAGAAAATTATACAGCATCTATGTTTTCTACTTGGAAAAGTGACCAACAGTATTATATAAGCAAAGTAATTGAGGGAAAAACACGTATATTTAGTGTTTTTTTTAAATGAAATGAAAAGTGACACTAAACATATTGCATTTCAACAAGTTTTTCTTTACAAAACAAACCATTTACAGCAAACAATTGAACTATAATAAACGTAATAAGGTAATGATAGTAGTTATTAGTATTGCACGTTTTTTGTAATGTTTAAACTAACGCGTAAACTAGGAATTTCATTTTGAAAATACAAAAAAGAAAGGGTGTCAGTCGTGCAAATAGTAACAATCGCTTCGATTGTGAAAACATTTGTGTTTGTTCGTCATTGATTGCAAAATCTAAAAATAGAACGCGACACGGAGACACCTGTATGTCGGGAGGATCATTACGCGACACGGAGACACCTGTATGTCGGGAGGATCATAACGCGACACGGAGACACTTGTATGTCGGGAGGATCATAACGCGACACGGAGATACCTGTATGTCGGGAGGATCATAACGCGACACGGAGACACCTGTATGTAGGGAGGGTCATAACGCAACACGGAGACACCTGTATGTGGGGAAGGTCATAACGCAACACGGAGAAACCTGTATGTTGGGAGGGTCATAACGCGTTACGGAGACA
Organism: Dreissena rostriformis; assembly: GCA_007657795.1. Classification (NCBI taxonomy): domain Eukaryota; kingdom Metazoa; phylum Mollusca; class Bivalvia; order Myida; family Dreissenidae; genus Dreissena; species Dreissena rostriformis. The sequence goes on along the minus strand of VMBQ01000307.1, from coordinate 306,433 downwards.
CCTGTATGTCGGGAGGATCATAACGCGACACGGAGATACCTGTATGTCAGGAGGATCATAACGCGACACGGAGACACCTGTATGTCGGGAGGATCATAACGCGACAAGGAGACACCTGTATGTCGGGAGGATCATAACGCGACACGGAGATACCTGTATGTGGGGAGGGTCATAACGCGACAAGGAGACACCTGTATGTGGGGAGGGTCATAACGCGACACGGAGACACCTGTATTTGTGGAGGGTCATAACGCGACAAAGAGACACCTGCATGTGGGGAGGGTCATAACGCGACACGGAGACACCTGTATGTGTGGAGGGTCATAACGCGAAACAAAACCCGGACGAAAACTCATATAACTGACTTTTCGATGATTTTTTTCGCAGATTCGTATTTTTGACAAATGAAATTAAATGAATTCACTAACGAAAGTGTAGAATTTGGAATAGTTTCAAATAATTATTATAACAAGGAAAAAGATAAAATTAAAAAAGCTCTTTCCCTGGGACTCGAACCCGGAACCTCTCGACGCAATGGCAGGCGTTTGATTTATAGGGACAGTTAAAACGCAATGTTATTAATAAATGTTATTTGCTAAAATCTCGATGAAACTTTACAAACGCTTAATTAGTTTTCCGATTTCGAATCGTTAATATATCTATTAACTAGCCGATATTTAAAACGTGTTTCTTAGTCATCAGTGTTATATTTCTTGTTAAAATATAATGTATACATTTTTGTTTGAGTATATAACTGTTTTATAGAAAATGTTCATGTTGCCACACTGTGAACTAGTCTTTTTAAATCAAACGTTTTCAACAAAAACCTCTAATAAACTGTCCAAGTTTAATTAATTGAATAAGATATGTTAATTGAGTTCTAAAAATAATATGTATTCACAAAGAATTTTCGTAAACCAAGTAACACTGTGGTTTAAACCTTGTTCGTACAATTGACTTTATCGATAAAATTGATAAAATATTTACTGAACCCCATGCGAGCCTCTTAACTCGAAAACGAAACTAACTTAGCATAAGTTGTCAGTCGATAATCGTATGACCTCGCACTCGCTTTTGATTGGTCGATAACATCGCGCGCTAAAATTCCATTGGATTACCAAAATACTGACGCTTCAACTATGTAAATGAGACCGGTTAACAATACAGAATGTTATTATTTGTAACGATATCGTTTTACAAACTATTTGGGATAATGGACTGATATATAATTATAATTCAAAATTTACGTAAAATTAAAATCAAGGACAGTTAAACACGTGTGACTGATGGCCTTTAGTTATCAGACCAACAACAACAACTAAGTAGCCAAGATTTTTTTTTATATTTCCGCTTACAACTGATTACTTGAAAATGACGGCTTTAAATTACATTTAAACAGTAGAATTTCGGTTCATTTGAATTGAAAATGGTCACAGGAAAGTTTATGTGGTCGGGGATTCAAAACTAGTGGTGCTCTGTTCTAGAATTTAAATCGCTAATGGAATGTTTGAGCCTTACGGCGGACGTCCAAATCCACCCAGTAATGTTATGGAATGAACCGTATTATATGTGCAATAGGTAACTTACCGTATATAAAAGATCAGCCAATTGTTACAAGACTTTCGCCTGTTGTTATGTTTCTGGAGTTACATTATTCCTATATTATACGCGAACGCGAGTAAATTATAAAGCTGAAACCATAATAGACATAATGTTAGCTTTGAAGGCAAATTTTGACCTTGACCTGATAGTACGGACATTGGTGTGACTGGTCGGATATGGAACAGACGGACGGACAAACAAGGTTTCAATGATTAAGGAATTATAATTGGTCTACACAAAAACAATACATTTTATTGTTTGATCTTTTCTATTCATGTATTCACTTTTCAATCGGCAAATACATATAATACATTGCATGAATCAATAGGGATTATACCGTTTAAACATTTTGTATGCATAAGGGTGTATATGGCACAAACAATATTAACTGTGAAAATTGGTTTACGAAACAACACATAAAACAAACCAAAAATAATAAGATCATATTTACTATTTTTACTTGCCAATATAGTAACGTTTTTAATATTGACATAATAGTTTACTTGTTAACAGAATAATACAATGTTTACGATTCATAGAAAATTTAACTTTAATTATAATACAATTGTTATTTTAAACCCCCAAGGGTTGCTAGCCCTACATTTATATTTAATCACAGAATATTTGTTAAACGTTTATTATTGGTTATCATTCAACATATAAAGTACATGTAATGCTTTAATTGAGGAGTTGGGGAATAGGACTTAAACCCAAACCGAATATCAATCATACAATTGTTACATGTAAATTCGACTAGATCTCCCAAAAGGAATGTATACATGTGGGGTCANGTGTCTTCACTGATAAGCCTGTGCGGACTTCACATGCTAATCTGGGATGACAATTTACGCACAAGCATTTTGCCCAGTTTTCTCAGAACACGCCACATATATCTATTAACTTACCATATTTTAAACGTGTTTCTTAGTCATCAGTGTTATATTTCTTGTTTAAATATAATGTATACATATTTGTTTGAGTATATAACTGTTTTATAGAAAATTTTCATGTTGCCACACTGTGAACTAGTCTTTTTAAATCAAACGTTTTCAACAAAAAAACTTTAATAAACTGTCCAAGTTTAATTAATTGAATAAGATATATTAATTGAGTTCTAAAAATAATATGTATTCACAAAGAATTTTCGTAAACCAAGTAACACTGTGGTTTAAACCTTGTTCGTACAGTTGACTTTATCGATAAAATTGATAAAATATTTACTGAACCCCATGCGAGCCTCTTAACGCGAAAACGAAACTTACTTATCATAAGTTGTCAGTCGATAATCGTATGACCTCGCACTCGCTTTTGATTGGTCGATAAAATCGCGCGCTTAAATTCCATTGGATTACCAAAATACTGACGCTTCAACTATGTAAATGAGACCGGTTTACAACACAGAATGTTATTATTTGTAACGATATCGTTTTACAAACTATTTGGGATAATGGACTGATATATAATTATAATTCAAAATTTACGTAAAATTAAAATCAGTGACAGTTAAACACGTGTGACATTTAGTTATCAGACCAACAACAACAACTAAGGAGACAAGATTTTTATTTTTTTTCCGCTTACAACTGATTACTTGAAAATGACGACTTAAAATTACATTTAAACAGTTGAATTTCAGTTCATTTGAATTGAAAATGGTCACAGGAAAGTTTATGTGGTCGGGGATTCAAAACCAGTGGTGCTCTGTTCTAGAATTTAAATCGCTAATGGAATGTTTGAGCCTTACGGCGGACGCCCAAATCCACCCAGTAATGACATGGAATGAACCGTATTATATGTGCAATAGGTAACTTACCGTATATAAAAGATCAGCCAATTGTTACAAGACTTTCGCTTCTTATTATGGTTCTGGAGTTACATTATTCCTATATTATACGTGAGTAAATTATAAAGCTGAAACCATAATAGACATAAAGTTAGCTTTGAAGGCTAATTTTGACCTTGACCTGATAGTACGGACATTGTTCTGACTGGTCGGAAATGAAACAGACGGACGGACAAACAAGGTTTCAATGATTAAGGAATTATAATCGGTCTACACAAAAACAATACATTTTATTGTTTGGTCTTTTCTATTCATGTATTCACTTTTCAATCGGCAAATACATATAATACATTGCATGAAGCAATAGGGATTATACCGTTTAAACATTTTGTATGCATAAAGGTATATATGGCACAAACAATATTAACTGTGAAAATTGGTTTACAAAACAACACATAAAAAAAAACAAGACATAATAAGATCATATTTACTATTTATACCTGCCAATATAGTAACGTTTTAATATTGACATAACAGTTTACTTTGTTAATATAATAATACAATGTTTACGATTCATAGATAATTTAAATTTAAGTATAATACAATTGTTATTTTAAACCTCCAAGGGTTGCTAGCCCTACATTTATATTTAATCATAGAAGATTTTTTAAATGTTTATTATTGGTTATCATTCAACATATAAAGTAATGCTTTAATTGAGGAGTTGGGGAGTAGGACTTTAAACCAAACCGAATATCAATAATACAATTGTTACATGTAAATTCGACTAGATCACCCAAAAGGAATGTACACATGTGGGGTCAATAAGTTCATAGCATGAGATAACCAATCGTTCGGATTAAGGCAAAAGATATGCCACTTAATCAGCCACCAATACAATAACATGATTGTCATAACATGATTGTCATAATAAGACTATACATTGCATAATCGAAACATGCAAACTAGGTCAGTATAACGATGATTTCTTAATCGTTCAATAAGCCCAAACTACTGTATTCATCCCCAAAGAATTCAGCACTGAAGCCAATAATAAAGAATTAAACATTGATGTAATAATGATTTATTTAAATTGGCAAATGACATATATGTAATGACTATGTAATTATGTCATTACCGCCACAACTATAAGTTGTAAGTGTGGTATTACTAAACATAATTAAAAAAGGCATTATAAAAGGCGCCTTACAAGATTCAATACTTCAAAAACAAAACCATTTTGAAACTAAATGCTCATAATCGTACACATTTTCCGGCGTTAATTTCATGCATATACACACTTTGCAAAAATCCCCGTACAACCGAGTTTTCCTTTTTCAAAAACTTACTTGGCTTTATGGTTTAACAACCTTTATTTGAGAGTGTTAATTCTAAAACTTGTATGATTTACGAATTTTAACGCAAAATAATAGACAAAAATCATTCAAGCATATTTGCCCACACGCATTTTCCAGATGTAAAACTACTTTCCATTATCCACCTATTCTGATTATTTTTAAATATCTGTGCCCATTACAAATTACATTCTTAGAGATGAGAAATGTATATAACTTATTTAATATACCATTCAATATTTTCACCAGCTATCAATTTTAGTGTAGCGATATTAGTAAAAACAAAAATTCTCGTTTAAGAATTTAGTATGCATGTAATTATAGTTGTTGGAAAAAATGAAAAATGTTATTATTAATTAAAACTGGCCCTTTATATGTGATAATACATAGCTTAACAAAATGAAAAATGAAACAATGTTTGTGTCCTTAACAAATATACACTAAAACTACGATTTCGTCTATAGTTAAAATAAATAGTGAAAGCTATGCAGCGTCGAACTGAAAATAATGCTGCTACGGCTGCTGCTGCTGCTGCTGATAATGATAATGATGATGATGATTGAATCACAAGGTTGAGGTATCACGTAATGCTACCGTCGTCCCCCTGAGCATACGAAGGGTAAAAGGCACTTTATTGTGGATGACGTCATTTCCTCAGAACTGTGTTTACTGTTCACGTCACATCCGGTCATGTCCGCGCCCGCGCGCTGCAATTTCCGAACTGCGAGGCTATTGTTTACCAAGGAAGCGTACACCACCGGAGTTTTGCTACTTTTGTCCTTCAAATTTAGATCCGCCCCGTTTGAGATTAACACATCGATAATACTGACGTCACCGCGGTGGGCGGCCAGGTGGAGCGCTGAGCAACCGCCTGGGACGCCGTCAGGAGATCCCATAGTCAAATTCACGTCGACACCCGCATTGAGACAAAGTTTTACCATTTTGCGCGCGCCTCGCAGGACGAAAGCGTGGAAAGGCGTCCAACCGTCCACTTCGTGCATGAACACGTCACAAGCGTACTTCCGGTTCTGCTTTACCAGCTGCTTCCCGGCGTCATTCAAGCTGTCTTCGTCCCGGCGCAAGAGCGCCAGTAGTGTGCAAGCGTCCGTGTGCAGCTCATTCTGGGTCATCGAGACGCATTTAACCATCGGGCCAGCGGAGACGTCAGCGGATGGTCGGAGGTTAGGTATAAATCTGGAACGAGACGATACCGATATTTAAGACATTTGCACACATTATCATAATGAAACTTTTCGCTTTACAATCCCGCAAGTCTCAAGTAAATCACATTGAAACCATTAAGTCTGTATTTATTCGTCTGGAATATATGATTATGAGTATAATGGAATCAAATGGATATCGTTAAAACCGGGGTTAAAATGAGGCTTTAACATAAACTAGTAATTTGCCATTCTAGATTCACCATTTATTCATCTAATACGTGCTTAAAGATAACGAGAGGGAGCGATACACAGCGTCCCAAACCAATACAAACATTTTAAATGGGAGTTATACACAGGCAACTCATGTTGATTTATTGATCAAGAGCCGGGCTTATTAATAAATTGTGTGAGAAATACAGTCTACGCTGCGAAATTCTTGAATCAATATAAATGTTGCAGACTGGCAGTAGCAATAATTCCTATAATTCCATCTTTTTTAATTTTGGAGGTGATTGACCTGCTTCGTGGCGTGCAATGATTTTCTGTATCTTCAATATTCACAAACTCCTTCTCAGACTAAATAATAAAGAAAAGACTTAGACTAAATACATCTTACCTCATAATTTGAATAGATACAGTCAATGGTGCATTTGCCATAAGCAAAATGTTCTATATGAAGAATGATATAATTAGTGGTTTAAACTGTAAAGTAAGACTAAACAATAAAAAAATAACCATTACAGTTTTAGAATATTCTTTATTTCGAAACCTAAGTGTAGGAATAGGTTCGTGAATACGGACCATTAAATGTGGGTAAGGTTTAATAGCACAAATAAGGATGACAATACGGACCATTAAATGTGGGTAAGGTTAAATCGCACAAATAAGGATGACAATACGGACCATTAAATGTGGGTAAGGTTATATCGCACAAATAAGGATGACAATACGGACCATTAAATGTGGGTTAGGTTAAATCGCACAAATAAGGATGACCATTCTCATTTGGCAAATTATAAAATATTTCCTGTATGTTCACTTAGCAGCGTGTCAATTAGGTTTAACTTTGTCATAATCACAAAAAATGTATATCCAGGAGATCACGCTATACAATAATAATAAATTGCTGTGTGGCACACATGTCACACATCTAACCACTCTGATACCTGTGCAACATATGTGGATATAGGTTATTGTGTATTCAGCACTATATCAGGCAGAATCATTCACTGGGTCAGTACATTTCTCTCTTAAATCTTATCTAGTTTAACAGGCAATATTTCAAAATACATGTGAATATAGCGTTTACGACCAGTGTTAAATTATAACTTTCTCTTTTGAAAACAATGTCAACAAATCATGAAATTTAACTCGATCGGTAATAAATAAAAGTATTTCATCAATATTTTAAACGAAGCGCGGTCTTACGCTTCATTGAGTTCGAAATACTTTCGTGGTCAAACGAACTTTATAGACTGAAATGTGATTAAGTTAGCCTTTTTATATGTATTTATTAACCTTTTCACAGTCGAACAACGATCAATTCACAAGAAAACACATGATAGCCACTAAACTATGCTCATAGTAATTTCAAGATTAAAAACATTAACAAACAATTCCAGTAAAAACATATTCCACTAGCGAAAGTGTCCAGTGGGGAAAACAACTACATTAAACACCACAGAAACGATAATAAGTAAGAAATGAACACTTCGTACAGAATTCACTAAACAAGATGTCATACATTCGGATCAGACTCTGTTCTGGTGTATCTAATATTTTATCAGTTAATTTCCTCCTGGAATTAATATCATTCTGTCCCTCACATATCAGCCACTTTGCCCGAGACGTAAGTACATCACATACAATGCAATGCGATATCCGGTATTATAAAAAGGCGGCTAGAATAAGAATTCCCGTTTTCTCTTGTGTGACTATAGATCAACAATGTTTACATGGACGCTTGACGTATTGAATGAAATAGCATCAATATATGTATGAATAATTGATGTCGACATACTTTCGCTGATTATAGTCGCTTCTAATTATGGCAAAATAATAAAATAATCAAAAGACTGGTGTTGTGAAAAAATCTAATTATAAACAAGAGAGATATATTACAATATAATATTTCTGTTTTTTCCTTACTAGTATTTTTATAAAACTTGATACATTTGTACAAACCTTTGAACTTATATGTTAAACCTCCCAAATAAGTGGCATTTATTCCACACAGGTAAGTCCTTGAACGAAGAAGCAACACAATGTTGCAATACTACAGTAAACACGTTTGAAACTTCCTGTATGCATACGCTTCGATTAAAATACACTAAAATACACTAAATATAACCCTGAGCAACATTTGAAAAGTATTGACGGCACGTATGTCACAGTTTTTGACCGATCCTATACACTTTAATGCATGCGTTAAGATTTAAAGCGACCCAGGGCATTCTTTTTTAAATCATCATTACTGCTTTTTTTGAAGAAAGTATACATAAGTAACCTAATGCCGCAGATAATTTAATCCACCGTTGATGTTTACATTTATATAACGCGATATGAATTATATTCAAGATATGCTCGCTATGAAGTTCGTGTGCATGCACGTAATATCAGTCATCTAGAAATGATATCACATTTCGCAACGTCAATCTCTTTTTGTCACGAAACACGATAACGTATTAATGGTTAAATACCGTGTTTATAATGACAATATGAATCTAAAATAATTACTTCGTTACACAGCCATATTAAGTTCATCAGCGGTAATCAAGATACTGCGTTCTCACATGTAGATTAGGTATATTAAATTATAAACACACAACAATTTACAAGAATTTACAAGAAACGAGGTATCAAACGTAAATTACCTTTTAAACATAGTTTGACTGACATAAACTATGTGTTATAATTCTGAATGCAATTCGTTCTGTCTGTCCAAAAACATCTCCGTATTACGTACAATTCAAATGCGTGCATACAAAATTGTATTTAAATATGTTTTATAAAACTCAAACGAGTATCAGTGTTTAAAATTTCTAATTTAATGAAAATACGTGCATTTTTTTCTCATAAAAAGTTATTTTACAAATCTTTTGCAGTCACATAATAAATGAAAACAACTCATTTAAACAATAAATAATACAAACGATATTTGAACAGAAAAACAGCACGTGGTTTCTAATCGCGACAGGGATTTGTTGAGTTATGCCAAGAACATGACTGTTGTTTACCTATACGCCAATTATAACAAACTTACGTAGTTATTTGGATGTTTTAAATTATAAAATACTTAATAACTAATAATAGGCATACTTAAAATTCATTTACATGATTACATAAATAACGTTTGCGTAAAACTGCATTTTTTAAATCTATACAGACATTCATACGACTCGTATTTTAAATAATACAATTTTACAATCAAATACATTTGAACAAATATTTACCTGAGACGCATCTATTTACGTCTTATTATCAAAATTCAAATATCACCAAAGTACTAAGTCCACCGTGTTGTTTTAGTTTATCTCACGAATTATATATAGATTGAGAAACAGTAGGGAAAAGTCCTTTCATGCATTTTTATTGGATGATTATTTTACAATTATTGCAAAACTACATCCGTTTTAGATTGAGAGGTTAATAGTTAGTCGGTAATAGAGTGCAGACGTGTAAACATCGTGTTTATGTGTGGCTTTATGTTTACGTTTACCTTTGACGCGATCGGTTTCTTAATGCGACAACATTACGTACGACTACGCACGAAATGTTTTATTAAACTCCTTACTATTATTACTGTTTCATTATTTAAAGATTGTTATAAAAGTGATAATATTATATTTTACCTAATTATCGATCATCAAATACTTTACCGATTTTAGTTGATGATTATCAAAAAAAAACAAACGAACATATACTTTTTTTTTGAGTATGAGTGTTATTTTGTTTGTTAAAAAATAAAGCCTAAATTCATTTTTGAAATAATGATTATTTTTTCACCTTTGTCATTCTGCTTAACTGTGGACAAGTTCCCTTAATAAATCGTCAACAAAACTAGTGGCATTTTATGCAAACAGCATAAACGCGTAACAATAACCTTAATTTAGAACTCAATTTGTTCATCAATCCACTAAAATGGCTTTCTTCCTTGTTTTAATCAACTACGAGAATTAAGGCAGTGTTTCCTCTACCCGTACTTGTATTATCGCTATCAATACCGGATCACGTGCTGTGACGTAATGCAATCGTTTTCTACTACTCCATTCACGTATTGCAAAATCGCCGCGTCGCGGTCGAAAGAAACATATTTATAATGGCTCTACAGTAAATAGATACTGATTTCCACACACCAAAACATGGGCCTACGCTCGTGTGAATATTCCTACGCGCTAGATATTCACCTTTTCTCACATGACTGTTGCGGTGCGATAGATATAAACATTTGCAGTACGCAGCACTTTTGCAAAAGTTCGTGCGAGAGTCAAGAGCCTTTTATTAACAAAACCCTACAGTAACCGTGATTGAGCTGTTGCTGTTGTTGTTGCTGCTGCTGATGATGATGTTCAAATTACAAAAAACGATTTTTTTTATAATTCAATTTCTGAAAACATACCTTTGCGTAAAGAACGTGAAATTAACCGAAGTGTCCTTCTTCCTATGCGCAAATACAAACTACCTACCTCAAGATATTTAGCTTCCACGAATCACGTATCACAAACCACATGACCGGATTTCTTTGAAAACGAATTTCGCGTAATTTTGTCAATTGAAGTGTTTGTCAAAGTAAATGAAAGGAAAGGTATGTTTACCTAGGTCCACGACACAGACACTTATCAAAACGTTAATCAGACAAACACAGACTGCCCTTACAAACGCTGATAACGGCATATCATTGCAATGTTTACAGTTTTTCGATTGCAAACATGACCTAGGTTTGAGGTTATCTGATCGTACTTCATACCGGTCTGGACACATTGTTGTATGGGAAAAGGTCGTACTGCTAGAAACCTAATATGGCGGTGACAACGATACATGTTCTATGGTGTTATACTTCTGCATTAAAGTGCGAAAGTGCGATTGATGAATGCTCGCCTCGAACCGTGTAGAAAATGCATTAGCATTGTAAATATGTCATCGTCTGAACCCACATTCACTCAAATACGTCATGAGTCTTGATAAATGTATTTTAAATGTAGTCACAAATATATACCGTCTGTTTCGACGATGTACGTATGTACATGTATATACGAATCAACCAGCGCAGTATTGCTTCTATGTTAAATGTATCATATTCGAATAGTGGGAATATGCACTGATGCATAAGTGTTTATATTTAGGGGAAATATCGTCGATATGCCACGATTAACTTTTCTCTAGACCATTTTTATTACTTAATAACGGACATATCTATAAGTTGAATCTCAAGTCAATCTCATTAAGTTTGATCCGTTCCGTGTCGCATTACAGTACAGAAGGCCTATGTGAGGAATTTGAACGAGATAGCGTACAAATATGATCCATTAATGTTGATTAAATTCTCATACTTATGTCAAATGAGACTTGACAGCTCTTGGGCAATTTTGCCAAATTGAAATGACATGTTATGAGAAATTAAATTATCCTTGGGTTCAAGAGGCATTGTGACATACATGAGATAAAACGACCATACAACTTATAACAGGGGTCATAAAGAAGTTATACGAAGATTTGCTGGAAATAAAACGACAATAGAGAAAAAGGGGTATTCCTCTTTAGAATGGTAACCAAAATAAAGTTAATTAAAAGCACAACGCCTGTTTTTATCACTGGCAAATACAGAGTCAAACCGGCCATAACTTACACGGGAATTGTGTTGGCTATTAAGACATGAACATATCGTAAAAGGCCGTAGCGACACTACGATAACAAAGATTCTAAGATAAAATAACAGCGTTTAAGACGCGTGGATATGACAGCATATATATAAGCGAAATAAAATATTCGTTAAAGTGATGGGGCATTTCATGTAAGACTGGGGGATAAGATATTTAAATTTGTATAAAAATAAAACTGTAACAAAGTTATATTCACGTAATATCCCAAGGAAAGCGTAGTTTGTTTAAGTTATAATATGCCACCAGAGCAAATATAAACGGTTATGCATGTATGATTCTTTTGTAAGGATAAAGAAATATTATATGAAAAAATATAACATTGAACTCAAGTTTTATCTTATTTTTACAACGATATTGTGTGTTTTATCCTCGTGCTTAATTTGTTTATCATCGTCGTTGCTTATTTCATATATTATAAATAACAAATTTACAAATTAGCCCTCCAGCTGGAAAATGTCGCCTATTTAGAAAGTACAGCAAATGGGGCTTGTTAATTCGAACCAATATAATGTACCTGTATACTATTTGTTATTCACTTAAAAAAGTATTTTTCAGTTGATATTTCGAAACACTTTATTTGTGTTACCATATGGAAGTTTATATATAGTCGGCATGTACAAATGTAAATTGATTGCGAACGAAACACGTCTAAAACCGAATTCGACTTTTAAACAAACATGGCTCAATGCCAAGGTGTTCATTTTTCTCATTTCAAGATTTCTTGATGGCCACGTAACATGGTTCAATATTAACAGATATCGCGACAGCTGAGGTACATTTTGTAATAACGTCGGCGCTAAAATTTATTGCGGTATTGATACAGTATTCTTCATATTCGAATAATGTATTGACGGTCAGATAAAAAACAATCTTCAAAATTTAAGGCATGGTAATAAACTAATACTTTATCCTCGTTGACCCTACCTTTATTCTTTCAATCTTCTAAACATGATTTTAGGGCTTATTTCGGCCATATTCACCTGCTGAAAAGATGTATATGTTTCCCTTATAATAACCTTCAAATTCCTCTCTCAATGTGAACTGTATTTGTAAAAAAAAAAAAAAAAAATGACAAAGTTAGACTCTTTTTTTTTAAATATAGCAGTCTCTGATTCACATTATTTTTGTGTTACTTTAATTTGAATTAAGCGAATATGATCAAATGAATCAAAAAGTACCGAAAATTTAATAGTTAATTAGTAAATATTATCGATAAAGCACACGTGATCATAAACTCAGTAAAGAATACAAAAACAAGTTTATGGTCGGCACGAAAATAGGGTCGTCCACTGAGCTGTGTTAAATCTGTTCCGAGTACATGTATTACAGTTCGTGATTTTATTATCGGTTTTTATGGATTTGACGTGAAAATCGAAAATTAAGGGCGACGAAACAGGAAGCTGTTTTATACAGCTTTGTATACATTTTTACTCTTCATCAATATGGAACTGTTGTCTACTTGGGAAAGGGATCAACATTATAATATTCGCAAAGGAAGAAGACGTTAAAGTATTTGGGAAAACTGATGCAACAGTTTAAGTTTAATTGTCCAAATAGATCATCGCTAAAGTAATTACATGTAAGTGCATGTGAAAAAAGCAAGGAAAACTTATTATGTTCATTCTAGAGTCGAACAAAACGAATTTGATGGAATATATTACCAGACGAATGGTAGTTAGTGTTTAATTAACGCTACCTGATTTCATGTGAGGGCAATTTTACAAAGAATGAAATACTTGCCTTGTACCCTCTCACGGACGCTGTTTTCGTACTCGTCATCCAATATCATTTGTACAATTCAGAACGATAAGTTAACTTAGTCAATTAGATATATTGAAAAGAAAAACTAACCAATAATGTACTAAGTGAAATCGATAAGTTTGAAGCCTGGGTGGTCAAACAAATACGTAAATCGGACACGCAATTAGAAATACGCGTGTGTACTAGTTATGGCCTATTTTGTCTGGCACGATAAAAAAAATCATAAAATGTGCACTTTTTGGGTTGTAACAGGAGTGTTATTTGCTTCCGTTGTCATGGACAAATGGTGTGTTACAAATGGTTATTGATACATACTTGACATTAAACGTCCTGCGTTCTTATTCACAAACCTTTTATTGGGCTTGAGACGTTAGAGTAAAACAACATGAAGAATGATTATTATTTGCAAACGCTTCTTTTTATATTCAAACTTGACAATTAACAATGTTCGCGTTTTAAATAATAATCAAATAAATTGCATTCTCGTTCTTGTTACTTTACACAATTTCATAGAAAAAGTATTTTCTCGAGCCTAAAAGCCCTCGTAAACTTAGGTCCTGACCTCTGAATCGCTTTGACTTGAATAGGCATTTCATATCTCAGTTTTCCGTCGATAAAAAGCATTTAGATAAGCATTGCCATTTTTATAGGACATTTATTCTACTATATCGATAGAATATATATTTTTTCCAGTTTTAGAAATTAATACTACTAAAAAGAAAGCCGGAAACAATAAATACTCGCACTATTAAAAGAATGTAAAAGAGCACGGAAATTACATCATCATTTTTACTTATTATTATTCGGAGAAAAAATGTATTTGAGTTAAAACAAACACACACTAATTTGATAGTCTTTGCGTTACTAGACAAACATCGTTGTTAGCGATCAATGAAAATTCACGTCATGGTAAAATATAGGATCTTGCATGAGTGGTCGTTTTGTATTGAATTAATTAAACGAGTCATCTAAATGAAGATAAAAACGAGGCTTGCCGAGTTTTTATCTTCATTTATATGACGAGTTTAATAAATTCAATACAAAACGACCACTAATGCAAGATTCTATTTATAACATGACCAACAAAATGCTTTAAAACACACATGTATTCCCCTCCGTGCCATATAGAGGAAAGGTCGATATCTATAGCGAAGCAGCAATGCGGTCATTGTGTGTACCTGAGCATGAGAAGTAGTTCTGGACGAATAAGCCTATATGGTTGTGTAACTATAAGCTGCACTCCGCAGTAAAAAAAAAGTGCATTGTGGGTAAGCAAGTTGCGGTTGTAAATGCCTTGTCTTTACAGCGCGTATGAATATCTTTTAAGTGATTCGGCTAATTTGCATAGTTATATCACTAGTGAAATAACACCCGTGTAATAAACAAAATTGAGCATTACGTTATTTCACTCCTGGAGCGTAAGTCATGTAATAATGATACTTATATGATGCCAAGTGAGATGTGCTGTTGGTAAGCGACACCTGTAACAAAACAGATGAGAAATATAACCTTATTATCGGCTGCAAAACACTTCAAAACGATGTACGATGTAATTATGTAGTCGACATTTAAAGGTTTTCGTGCTTTGGTCATAGTCTTTATAAATAGGCGTAATTGCTGGATTCCAAGCGTTTTATATTGGACAGAATCCTCGACCCGACAAAATATATATCGGAGCACATTGCGCCCATGCGGAGTTACTTGATTTGCGCAAATTTAGGCTTCCCTAATGGAACTAACTCGGTTGTTTCTAAGCTGGGTTTGTATGCACAATGCATCTAATTAACTTGGTATATCAGCCCAGAAAAAACAATTTAAAGCCATTATGTGATGGCTATATATGGAGATACCTAATATTAACCTATACATGGGTCCGCTTTTTTGGTACAGGCCGGAAATTGACATTTTTATTACATGTGGGGCTCACATGGTTCCCAAATGATATTTGTCCACCTATTGCCCATTTCAGTACTATGTCAGATCGATTGCTAGTAATAATTGATGAAGAGAACATTATACGCATTTTATTTAGTTATTCTTACTTAGTTTTCCAATGAGAAAGCTTTATAATATCAATAAAACACCTTCATAAATAGTACAGTATATCACACTTATTCGGCTGCTCCGGAGCTCAACGCATATAATACTACCCTCTGATAAAACGTGTCCACTGTCACTAAAAGTGTGTTTGAAAGAGTTCACTTCTTTTATTAAAGTCAAGCATAGCGTAGCCTTAAGATTTAATTTTTAGTGAAATGACACACACAAAATACAAATAAACTATTGAATGTTGTATCATTTGATCAACACTAAATGTGCTCTCTTCTAGAGTCTAAATCGCTATTGGAATGTTAAAATTTGAAGGGGGACGTCAAAAACCACACAGTAATGATATGTAAAGTGCCGTATTGTGTGTACATTATTCCTATATTATGTGTAAGTAAGTGATATAGCTGAAACCAAAATAGACGTACTGTAAGTTGTGATGGCTAAGCGTGACCTTGACCTTGATAGTAAGGACATGGGTCTGAGTGATCGGACATGGAAAAGACGGACGGACACCCGCAGGTATGTGTCCCCAAAACGTTTCGCTCATGAAGGACTTAAAAGCGTTATTCGTAAAAACAAAACAATTTATTGTTTTAGCGTTTTTCATGTATTTTTTCACCTTGTTCAATCGGCACTTGCATATAATAAATTGCATGGAGCATTATGCATTATACCGGTTTGAACATGTTTTATTCATTTAGTTATATATGGCACAAACAAAATCAACGGCATGGTCCATAACATACATAAACAGTGATAACTGGTTAACAAAGAAACACATTTAAAAAAAACAATAACGAACTTTTAACCAGATCATATTTACTAATTATACTTGCCAATTTAGTAAAGTTTTATTATTGACTCGGTAGTTAAGATGGTTAACAGTATAATACACTTTACATGGATAATTAAAATGAAATTATATTTTATATATTATTTAAAACCACCAATAATTGCTAGCCATACATTTATATTAATGTATTTAAGCTTGTTTGAATGTTTCACATAGGTAATCATTCAATATACAAAGACACTTTTATGCATAAATTATTTATATCACATGGTAGAAAGCACATAAATACACATACATTACAGGAACATTTGAACAATAAGTACCACAACAAAAAAATAAAGCTTAAAAAAAGGCCCTTTAAGCTTCACAAATTCAAGAATCCACAATTTAAAATGCGGGCGTTGTGTTGGCTAAAATCAGTCAACATACATAGTTTGCATTCACATTTCTTATCCTTATAGATAACGTTTTTTTTACAACAAGATCAATACAAACTAATACAAGTCAATATGTCTATCTACATACTCCGTAAAGATTTGAAGATCTTTATTTAATATTGTCTGCAAAACAACTCTGATATTGGAAATCTTACATTTGAAAGACAGAAATCAATTTGTAAGGAAAAATGCTGTTATCTCAGTTTGCTAAATATAAGCCAATACAAATGTACAATATGCTATTTCTTAAATTTCAACCCAGATAACATAATATTGCGTTAAGGCATCGATTAAAAATTTGCCTAATTGCCATCTTACTATATTCTTTACGGTGTTTATAACATTCATTTTTTCTGATAACAAACAGACCGGTTTGAGCCGGGGAATTTAAAGTGCAAACACGACGCTCAAAATCGAATTTTTATTTGTTAATAAACTGCGAAAACCAAACTATGTTTGTTTAAAAAAAAAACAAAGCAAGCACGTCTAGCGATAAACAGGAGAAAATTAAAAAAAAATGTAACAAAAATGTCAAAACCAAGCATGTCAAAGTTCAGACTATTTAAAGGCCCAATTATTTTCTTCGACAAACTTTTAATACAAAACTGTAAGGGGAATTATACGTATAACCAGCCAAATGATATTATCAATACTTTAAACTCATTGAAAGCATTACCAATAAAACAAAAACAAACTTAATGTGTGCAAAATATTGAGGTATTCCGTTATTCTAACAAAGGAAGGATATAAATTTAAAGAGCGTTTTGGCACAATTATGTAAAATGGTATTATGGTATTTGGTTTCTTTAATACATAACAATGTTAACAATAAAAATGTCTCATATTGGCAAATCTTTTTTTCTTAGTATAAAAAGGGTTTGTTTTATTTCCAGCAAAACAATGCAGAGCGCCTAATCGGTAATCAAACGATGTCTGCAAAGAATATATTCGGCAATAAGTTTAGGAGTATGACTTCAACGCCAGTTGCAAATACCGATTACCAATAATGCAATGACTACGAGTTAATGCGACTAGATCTTCCAAAAGGAATGTATACACGTGGGGCAATCAAGTTCGTGGCATGAGGTAACTTATCATGCAGACAAAGACAAAATATATGGAACTTAATCAGCAAACAATCATTTAACATGATTGTCATAACATGATTGTCATAATTAAACTGTACTTTGCGTAATCAATACATGCAAACTAGGTCAGGGTGAACGGTGATTTTGTACTCGTTTCTTAATAAGACAACACTACTTTATTCATTCGCAATGTATTAAGCAATACAACTCGAACACAAAAATTAGAATAACACATCGATACGAACGGGTAAATGTAAATTGGCAAATGGTATACATGTAATTATGCAATTATGTCGGACACGCAACCACTATACGTATAGTAAAGTCGTATAACGAAATAACATGAATAACGGGTAACTGTAAAAGGCGCCTAACAAGAATTAATACTTATAACAAATACCATTTACAAAAGTAATGTCATTCGTATAAATTGCCCGGCATTGATTGCATGAAGGAAAAATCTTTGATATAATCCCGTACAACCATGTTTCCTGTTTCAAAAACTTACTTGGCTTCAGGTCTTTACAACCTGTATTTGAGAGTGTAGATTATAAAACGGTTATTACTTACGAATTTAACCCTTTGAGCGCTGGAACCGGATTTTGAAGGCCTTTGCAAACAGTTTGGATCCAGATGAGACGCCANTTCATAAAATGCAGCAAAGACAAGTTAGCGCTGGTTAAACCCGATGCCGACACTTTTACTCGTATTTGCAAGGAAACAAAACTGTGTCTTTGTGTCGTATGAACGAATCTGCACTAAATCTAAATTTAGATTCACATTGTACATGTTTTATATATATGCTGGCTTATTTGACTTCCAGTCATTTAAGCTTTCAGATTTAAATATCTGGCTTATTTCGCATTTTTCGACACATGTTCTTCTTAACTTTTATTTTAATTTATATTGAAATATATGTATACTAATTTTTAACACATTTAAAAAAAAATCATAAATATTTGACAAAATCGTACAGTCCCGCTTTAATGAAGATACAATTTCACTACGATTGCTAGCATTGCTAGCATGTAGTTAGCATTGCTATCGAAAGCTGCGCAGCGTCAAACTGATAATGATGCTGCTGCTGATGGTGAAGATGATGATGATTGAATCACGCGGTTGAGGTATCACGTTACGCTACCGGCGTCCCCCTGAGCATACAAAGGGTAAAAGGCACTTTATCGGCGATGACTTCATATCCTCCGCACTGTGTTTACTGTTCACGTCAAATCCTGTCATATCTGCGCCTGCGCGCTGCAATTTACGCATTGCGAGACTATTGTTAGCTAATGAAGCGTACAGCACCGGAGATTTACCATCGGTGTCTTTCACATTTAAATCCGCTCCATTGGAGATTAACACATCGATAATACTGACGTCACCGCGGTGGGCGGCCAGATGGAGCGCTGAGCATCCGCCTGGGACGCCGTCAGGAGATCCCATAGTCAAATTCACGTTGACGCCCGCTTTGAGACAAAGTTTCACCATTTTGCGCGCGCCTCGCAGGACGAACGCGTGGAAAGGCGTCCAACCGTCAACTTCGTGCATGAACACGTCACAAGCGTACTTCCGGTTCTGCTTCACCAGCTGCTTCCCGGCGTCATTTAGGCTGTCTTCGTCCCGGCGCAAGAGCGCCAGCAGTGTGCAAGCGTCCGTGTGCAGGTCATGCTTGGTCATCGAGACGCATTTAACCATCGAACCAGCGGAGACGTCAGCGGATGGTCGGAGGTAAGGTATAAATCTGGAACGAGATGATACATTTATTCCAAAGATACGCATACATTATTTAAGGAAAAGTTATTTGAAACCTTAACAATCACGCAAGCTCAAATATTCACATCTAAACAAATAAAAATATGTGTTCATTTTACTCTGTGCTTCATTGCTTTAATTGGATTGGTTCTAATTATTTGATTGGCAAATATTGAAATCTTCGTTCTTTCTCCAATACCAAACTGGCCAGGAGTGTTTACCGTAGGAGCCGGAGTCATGTTTCAGACGTTATTAAACTTTTAAAAAAACCTACACATACATAAAGTCACGTTCATGCATGTGCACAATATTGTTTTCTTCTAGACTCTTAAGTATATTGATGTAAGAATGTAACCAAACAATTATCGAATGGGTGGCATTTCGCATGTTGAAAACTGCCAAATAAATTAACGTATGGAGTATATTAGGATAATGGACAACACATGGAAAAGGGTAAAAATAAAATAAAATGTACTATACAATAAAACACGGGTAAAATGATATTCTAGATTCATCATTTATTAATCTTATACGAAAAGAAAACGAGAGGGGGCTGATACATTATTGAACATTGGGAGCACTTATTGTTAAATATGATATATTATCTACGGAGTATCGGCATTCAAGTCCCAAGGCAATACAAACACTTTAAATGGCAGCTATTCACAGGAAACTCATGTTGATGTATTGATCAATAGCCGGGCTTATCAATAAACTGTGCGGATACAAACAATCTATGCTGCGAACATCTTTAAAGGGACTTGTTCACAGTTTATCAAAATGAGAATTTTTCAACTTTTTGTCACAGATTCAAGAAATAAATGAACAATGTACACCAGTGTGCGAAATAACACTAATGCCACAGACTGATACTGAAAATACACGTTCGTTACGAAAAATCATCGTTAGAAATTGATAAAATTATAAAGCGTCTCAGACGCGAAACGATCCGAAAATATCGATTTCTTGTGTTTACTTTATATTTTGTAACAACACGTGGATAGTTATACAAAGTATAAAATAAATGGCAACCCATGTGAAAACGGATGGTCAGGTCCGCACATAATGTCTCAATGACGACCTGAACATAAACTCTGAATTACACACATACACACGTAAAGACAGATGGCTGAGTGGTTTCGGCGCTTGGCTTTTACTCCATGGGTCAGTGGTTCGAGCCCTGGTGTGGCTAACTCTTTTTTTTCTCCTTTTTTACTTTTATTCTTGTTTTTATATTGAAGCCTTTTACTCCAGATGTTTATATTTATCAATTTAAAGCATTTAATGACAAACTTCAAAACATGCCAAATCTGTGAACAAGTCCCTTTAAATCAATGTAAAAGCAGCAGGCTGATACTAGCAATAATTCCTAGTTACTCAACCAATTCTTAAACATCAGAATAAAGAATCGACTTAGACTCAATACATCTCACCTCATATGTTTAATAGATACAGGCTTTCAATGGCGCTTATGTTATATGCGCACTGTTCTAAATGAAGAATGATGAAATGGGTGGATTTTTATACAGACTAAACAATTAAAATTTTAGAACATAACAGTTCTAAGAATATTTTTATTCTTGGACTAAGTGTACAATTTGTTGGTTAATACGGGCCCTGAAAAGTTGATTAAATTAAGAAGCACAAATAAGAATGACCTGTCCCATTTGCAATAAAATAAAAAAAATCCGTATGTTCGCTTAGCAACGTATTAATTATGTTTGACATTGTCATTCTCACAAAAATTACAAGCGATATCACGCTGTTATAAATGACTATATGGCACACATGTCACACATCTAACCAAGCCGATAGATATGTAAATATGTGTACTTTTGTATTTACTACTATATTAAGCTAGCCAATGTATTCTTATTATGTTGTTATTGTTTTCACAATGTTAGTGCTCTTGAGATCGTCTATGGCATTTATGTGAAAGTTTCGATAAGTGTATGACGCATCCTGCAAATACGTCGTTTAACTTTAATATAATTTTTTTATTTATTGATCTTTTCCCACGACGGAAAAATATCTCTTCGGTCTTTATTTCATATTGATAGACCCATGATGGAAAAGATGTATGTGGTCTTTATTTCAAAGCTATATGATATTATTTTTATTTTAATGATATCTGGTATAATACATAACTGTTAGTCTTGTGAAAGCAAGAAGCAATTATCCCTCATAAAAGTATTCAGTAGATCATTACTTTTCTCCCGTACATCTTATATAGTTCAACATGAAATATTTCAAAATTCGTGTGTATATAGCTTTTACGACATGTGATAAATTATAAATTAAAACTTCCCGTTTGAAAACGTTATCAAGAAACCATGATTTGTTAATCGATTGATAATAAATACAAGTACTTCAGCAATAAAACTATTGTTAATGAAGCGCGGTCTTTCACTTCATTGGCTTCGACATACTCTCGTGATCATAGCCAATTTTATAGCTTCGAAATGTGATAAAGTAAGCCTTTTCATACTTCTTTATTTATGTACCTCTGTTCCAGTCCTACAACGATCAATTCACAAGAAAATAAACATTATCCGCTAACATATGCTCACATCTTAGTCCGTTTCAGAATTATAAAGAAAAACATAAACACAAAATATCTTACGGAATCCTTAACTGAACACAATTTCAGTCAAAACATATTTCAGAACCGAAATGGTCCGGTGGGAAAAAACAAACTACCTTAAACACCACAGAAATGGTTATATTTCAGCAATAAAATATGTGTAATGAAGCGTGCTATTTCGCTTCATTGGCTACGACATACTTTCGTGATCAAAGAGAAATGTATAGCTTCGCAATGTGATTAAGTAAGCCTTTTCATATTTCTTTATTTATTTACCTTTTTTCCCAGTCCTACACTGATCAATTCACAAGAACATACACGATTATCCCTGACATATGCTCACATCTTAGTCCGTTTCAGAACTAAAAACAGTTACACAAAACATCTTTTGGCATCTTTAACTGAACATATTTCAGTCAAAACATATTCAACAACCGAAATGGTCCGGTAGGAAAAACACTACCTTAAACACCAAGGAAAAAGGCAATCCGTGAGCAATGAAACATTCTTGCCGAAAGCACTATACACGATGTTATACATACGGATCAGAGTCTGTATCTGTTGTATCTAATATTTCATCAGTTAATTTCCTCTTGGAATTAATTTCACATATCAGTCAATTTGTCCGATACTTTATCTCATAAAATGCGATATAACGGCGGCTAGAATTTGAATTGCAATGTGTTGCCCGTTATCTCGCGTGGAACTATATATAAACCAATATTTACATGGACGCTTGCCGTTTGGAATGAAATAACATCAATATAGGTATGAATTATTGATTTCGCCACACTTTCGTTGATTAGAGTAGCCACTTATTATGAAAGAATAAATATAATAATCAAAAGACTGGTGTAGCACGAACTTAATTATCATCATCGTCATCTGCATAATTTGGAATATATAAAAAAACAAATGCTTACAAGAACAATAGAGAACGACACAAATAAAGAAAACAGCAATACGGTTACGCCAAACTTTTTTGTAATGTGCATGGAAACTTATATGTTTCTTACAAAATGAGTTATTCGTAAACGGCTATGCGAATATACTTACCAAGATGAAACAATTTATGACGATAAGAATATGAAAATGAACCTGTGTTCGTACCGCAATATTGATTGATTGATTTGTTTCGTGGTATTCAATAACTTAGATTTTTGTCGGCAAATTTAGAATTAATTAATCAAGATACATGTTACTTCACATATTTCTAGAAAAAAAATCACGAAAAATAAAGAAGCGTCTAAGCAATGAAAAAAGGCAAATTCTAAACCAGCGAGATTTTATACAATTAAATATGTCTGTCATTTCCTTTCTAGTAATTTTATAAAACTTGATACATTTTTACAAACCTTTTAACCATTAATATTAAACCTCCCAAATAAGTGACATTTAGTCCACACAGTTAAGTCGACGAACGTGGAAAGCAACACAATTGTGCAATAGTACAGTAAACACGTTCCAACCTTCCTGTTTGTAAACGCTTCGGTTAAAATACACTATACATACAACTTAGCGACATTTGAAAACTAGTAATTACGCGTATGTCACAGTTTTTGGACGATCATATATACTTCAGTGCATGCGTTAAGATTGAAAGCGAACCAGTGCAATTTTGTTTTTGAAATCGGCATAAACGATTTATAAGAGGAAGTGTAGATAAGTAAACCTAGTTTCGCAGTCGATGACAAGTTAATCCACCGTTGATGTTTATATTTACATAACGCGAGATAACTTTTTCAAGATATGTTCGCTATGAAGTGTATATAATGTAATATTTCGCAACGACAATCTTTTGCAGTCACAAAATCCGATACCGCATACATAGTTATATTATAATATATAATTAAATAATAATTGTTGTATGTATGTGAAACCATGATGAGACTCTAATAAAGATATGTATAGTTAGATACCGTTTTAATATCGACTAGACTCATGAGACAATGGGTCGGACAAACAAATAAAAGACACGATAATACACTAGGTACTAAATTATTTATACTTATTCGGTTAGCGGCACTTAGGTTTCAGTAGATGCATAACTGAAAGAAATTATCCGGAATGTACAAAAATGTCTATTAACACCAGGTTGTTTCAAACTGATAAAACTGTCAATGACTTATCCTGTATTTTTTACATGAAAATAAGGTATCATTAAATCCGAATATAATAAAAGATTTATGAAAACCCAAATGTATTGCACGTCTAGATTAAATTTATAGTGCCTATTAAGATTGGTAATATACAGATATTCATAACAAAACACGCAAAACTATGGTATCTAGGAAAACCTTGTCAAACACAATTGAAAACTCATTCACTGATATTCAAACGCAAGATGGTTTGCTGTTTATGACATAAAGTAACAGCACCCAGGCAAAATGGGCCAGTAAAAACAAAAGAATAAATATTTTACCTGAAACGCATCTATTAACGTATAATTATCAAAATTCAACTATTATCAAAATACTAAGTCCATGATGTTTTTATAGTTAATCGAGCGAATTTTATATCTAGATTTAGAAATAGTAGGAAAACACTCACTTCGTGCATTAAAAGAAAATAATAATTTTAGAATTATTGCAAAACTGCATCGGTTTTCTGCGAAGGAGTGAAGACGTGTGTATAAGTGTAAAGATCTTGTTTATATGGTGGTTTAAATTGTACGTAATAGGTTTACTGAATGTGACAACAATACGTATAGCTGCATACGTAATGTTGGTATTTATCTCGTTATTATTATTGTATATACTATTAGTATTTATCATTGTTATGTTGGTGATATTATTATATTTTACTAAATTATCGATTGTGTCATTATTTTTCCGATTGTCGATTTCAGTGGATGATTATCGAAAAGCGAACATAAAGTTTTAACATTTTTAAGTCATGAGTGTAATTATGTTGTTTTTTTTAAAATAAGAGTACATTCATTTTTGAATATATTACTTTTTTAACATTGTCATTGAGCTAAACTGTTAATAATTCCCCTAACTGTATCGAACAACAAAATACGTGGCATTTTATGCAAACAGCGTAAATGCGTAAAAAGTACCTTAATTTAGCTCTCACTTTTATCATCAATGCACTCATATTCCATTCTTTCATGTTTAAATCCACTACGAGAATAAAGGCAGTGTTTCCTCTACCCGTACTTTTATTATCGATACCAATACAGGATCACGAGTTGTGACGTCGGGTGATCGTTTTATACTACTCTATTCCCGTATTGCAAATTTGCCGCGCCGTGGTCGATACAAACTATGTTTAAATGGCTCTACTGTACATAGAAACTCATTTCCACACACCAAAACATCGGCCTTCGTTCGAATGATGATTCCAATGCGATAGATATTGCCCCTCGCTCACAGCAGGTAATTGGATCCACAGTTAATAGACTGTGTAGTATATTACATAAATACGATGTTATTTACATGCTTTCTCCTCATTATTAATATATAAATTACTCATTATTTCACGCATGTATGTATAAAAAATAAGAATTTTGTATCACGATGAGCTGTAATGTGCTTTAATGAATAAATATTTGTTCTGCGCACATGCCCGTTGCGAAGCGATAGGTTTAAACATTGGAATGACGCCGAATTATTGCAAAAATGCGCGCAAGAGCCCTTTTTTACACAAAAACTACAGTTACAATGCTACAGCGTGTACATGCGTTAATTAAAGATACACTAAATGTTTCAGGTATGTCTAACACAATCATATTGCTCAATTATACTTAAAGTTATTCAGGACTATCCCAGACAAAACATAGATTTACCTTCAGGCGAACGGACGGACGAACGCATCGGTTGATTCATATTTCAGTGTTAAGATACCAGAGAGACACGTAAACGTAATGTGTATTATTATCGATTACGTTTTGTGACAAAATACGTCAATATGTAGTTAAACATTTAAATGTAAAACGAAATGGGCAACGGGTTCTGAGATAAATCTATTTATACTATAGCCATACATATACGTTTGGATACAGTCAATTTGTAATAAATATATTATGGTCTCAATAACCTAACGGGTCGTGTAATTTTGAGTCATTTTCATGTCAATTATTTGATATATTGATAGTATTTTTGACACTCCACTTTTATACCAAGCCTGCATTGTGACGCAGTATAGGCGTATAGCCGCAAAGACATCTCCAGTTTCGTCAATGTGGTATTTGTCAACGCACTCGTCGTAATTGTCGTTAAGAGCCATTCTATAGTATAATATCAATCATAGTGTACATGGACTCTCATTATACAACGATACAGACTTGCTCTTTAAGTGGACTCAAAATACCCGGCATTAGCGTTACTAGGTTGCGATGTACGGGTTTTGTAATATCGCGTAAGTAACTTCAATGGCATTTTGCGAGCTGATATTTAAACAAGCGTTTAAGGTCTGTCGCCGATAACGATCGTGTACATGTCAAGAAACGTGGTTTCAAACATTTCCAAATATATTTTGCGTTCAATACATTTTATTGTCCTCTTAAATAGGTGTGTGGGGGGTCGAGGGAATCTCACTCCGTACAGAGTTTACAGGAAATATATGCATAGCATAACATATTTTATACATTTTACCATCAATAGCTTTTACATAACAATATAAACAATATTTTGTAAAGAAATAATTGACGATACATTGCTAAATATTGCTTACATCCCTTTAATTTACCGATAAGGTTAAGAAAATTAAATACAAGTGTTGCTGCTGCTGATGATGATGGCAAAACTAAACACAAACGTTCTGACAATAAGTATTGAGTTATAATATAAAGAAGTGAAACTCCAGAAGCTGCAGCAGTATTGCATTTCTATCATACACACCTTCGTGGTCCTTTATTTATGGCAAGGAACCACTTGTCAAAACGGTACAGTACGGCACCAAACGAAACAGCATATACACATACCGGTAGTAGAATAAAGCTGGGGTCACCGCCTTGGAACGGTCAATGCTAAGCACTGGGGGTTTACCCGGTTATAGAGCGCTAAAAACCAAACTCATGTGTATTAAAAGCAATAGTTTAATATAATTCTTTTTTCTGACAACATACCCTCGAGTTATGAGCGTGAAATTAACCGAAGTGTCCTTCGTCCTGTGCACAAATACAAAACCCTACCTTACGATTATAAGTTTCCACGAATATACGTATCACCTTTTTATCCGAATCACATACCCGGATTTTTTTTTAAAAACGAATCCCGAATAATCTTTTCAATTAAAGGGTTTTTCAAACCGAGCTTAACAACGTAAACGAACGCAAAGGTCTGTGTTTCTATTTCTATAAACCAGACACTTATCAAACCGTTCATCAAACAAACACAGGTTGTCCTCAAACAACCGCTGATAATTTGAAACCATTGCACTGTTTACAATTGTTCGCTTTCAAGCATAGCCTCGGTTTGAGGTTATCTTGTCGCACTTAAAACTGGTCTGCATTTAAATTGATATAAAACGAAACGCGTATTTAACTGAATTTCACGTTCAAATTAACATTGCATGATAACACGTTCTTCTTGTTTCTCCATTCTTGATGTTCTAGATTTGAACGTAAAATGCTTCAACATTGACAGAAACTTCGATAGCGCGACAGCTGCGGCACATTTTTTAATCATGTATTGCGGTTTTGAGAAATATACCTTCATATAAACATGAAAATTGATCCCAAGATTGTTAACAGACCCTGAAATTACTTTAGCCATTGTAAATTAAAATAAAAGTGCTAGATTTTGCTTTATGAGTTGGGCCTATTTTGACTCACCCTTGGCTCGCACTAAGCTGCAAAATACACTGCTAAGTACCCAAACATAGCAACCTGACGAATATAATAATTTGCAACTTTATTTGCATTGTCATTTGCATCATCATCTGAATAATCATATTCAACCTCGAGTAATTAATCGCACAAGCCGTAAAAACCTAACGACTATGTACATGTAAAAATGAGTTCGCCGATTGCGCTCTCTAATTGGGATATCGCATTTGAGCAAGCATGATTTATTTATAATATCAAAGTACAAAAATGTACATTGAACGCAATTGAACTTTGCAGAAGATATTACATGGCTAAAGCCCTCGGCGAATAATTTATTGACGGTCAGATCTTCAAACTTTAAGACATGGTTATAAACTAACATTTTGACCTTGGTGGTCCACCTTTGTTCTGTGTGATTTAAGGCTTATTTCGGCAAAATTCACTTGGTGAAAATATATGAGCGTCGCTCTGGAAAAGACGGCCTTAATGCATGTGCCTTAAGTGCCGTCCCGGATCAGGGACGACAATTTCCGCTGCCTGTATGGTATCCGTCGTGTAGAGGAAATATCTTCTAAACGGAAATCCAGTCTAGGCGGAAAATGTCGTCCCTGGTTAGAGTATACGGACTGCACAGACATAATCGGGGAAGACACTTTACGCACATGCATTAAGCCCCATTATCAAAGAGCCAAGGCCAATATATATGTTTTTTTTTTCATAATTACCTTGACATTTGCCTGTAAATGTAAACTTTATTTAGAAACAAAGACTAAATTTGAAC
Organism: Dreissena rostriformis; assembly: GCA_007657795.1. Lineage (NCBI taxonomy): Eukaryota > Metazoa > Mollusca > Bivalvia > Myida > Dreissenidae > Dreissena > Dreissena rostriformis. Next base: position 277,633 of record VMBQ01000307.1, on the reverse strand, counting down.
AAACATTGACTAAGTTAGAGGCGTTAGAGTATTCAATTCAAGAACTCTCTATTTCCCATTATTTCCTTTTTGTAACTTTAAAGTTCATTCATTTATTATTGTATTAACATTAAATTAATTAATTAATTAATTATGACCGAATGAAGCAAATATTATCGCAAACTTAATAGTTAATAAAGTGAACATGATCAAATTTAGCAACAATGATCGTAAACTATATATGGAATACAAAAAGGTTCAAGGTCGGAACAAAAATAGTATCGGTCGGTTTAGAGGAGACAATTAACTTTGTTTTTACGCCTTTTATTTCAAGTATAATAATTTTATTCGCAACTTACCGTCTAAAGAACATTAATCCCATCAATGTATACACAGTAATACAGTACACTATAATTGAACATTCTTTTCTTCAGATATGTCTATTTCAATCGTACAAGATTTGACCATCAATGAACAAGCTTTGCGGGTTCAAAAGATGTTTGCATTCATTAGATACGTCTGTACTGTTGACAGTATTGCTTTAATCAAATATGTGTACACTGTTGAAACAATGTTATATATGTAGTGTATAAAAGTGTTAAATATTTCAGAATCATCGACGATGGTGTACAAAGGTCAAATAAATGTAGAGGCCTATTAAGGTTACCGTCAGGCGATAATTTAAAACCACGCGAGGCACATGTATACAACTCATGCGAATCAGTTTTATTTATTTATTTATAGAACCGAAATAAGAACATCGATGCGTTCGATGTATGGTTTATAAAAATAGCGTTAAGTTAATTACAAAGATTTAAAGGAAAAATAACCTATCTTGAAATAAAAAAGCAGACATGTTTCGCGGCAGTTATATGTAAATCTGTGGTTTGCATTAAGATAGATGTAATGCAGTCGTTTAATTGTGCATGTCTCGGGCTGACCTTTATTTCAGTAGCACACACTCATGGCCTTGTAATTTACATAAATGCGTACACACAAGAAATGAGGCCCGTCCTTGTATGTTTTATCCGGGAAGTAAATGCGCCTGTTATCAACTCTCGTTCGCGGAGGTGTGTAAAATCTGTTCCAAGTATTACAGTTCGTGATATAATTATCGGTTTCAATGGATTTTACGTGGAAATCGGCAAATCATTACAATATTAGCACGGAAGAAAACGTTTCGGTATTGGGGAAAACTGATGCAATAGTTAATTTGTAAAAATAGATTAGCGCTAAAGTAGTTACATTTTAGTGTATGTGCAAAAGCAAGAAACACTAGTTAAACAATAAGAAGTTTTTTTAAATAAATTAATAAGACGAAAAGTAGTAAGTGATTACGGCTACCTGACTGAAATTGAGGGCAATTTTACAAAATACCTGCCAATAACTCTCTCAAGAGATGCTATAACCGTGGTCGTTTTCCAAAAGCATTTGTTCAACTTCGAACGACCAATTAACAAAGTCAATAAGATATATTGAACAAAGCTAGATATAGTTTTGTAATATGTAATCGATAAGTTTGAAGCGTTGGTAGTCAAACAAGTACGTCAATAGGGTAAGCAATTAGAAATACACCTTTATCATATTTATGGCCTATTATGTCTGGCAAGATCAGATATATTTCGTGAGATTTTGTAATGTGTTGGTGGTAACAGGAGTGTTGTTTGCTTCCACTGCCACGGACAAATGGTTTGTTATAAATGGATATTGATAAATACTTGACATTAAAAGCCCTGTGTTCTTATTCACAAACCTTGTATATGGATTGAGACTTAAGAGTAAAAGAAATATGAAGAACTTTTTTTAAACACTTTTATGTGAATTCATACTTGACAATTTACAATTTGCGTGTTTTTATAAATAATCAAATAAATTAGATTATCGCTATTGCAACTGAAGTATTTTCTCGAGCATACAGTTTCTGGAAGACCACGTTAACTTGGGTCCTGGACTTTGGATCGTTTTTACTTCAATTGGCTGTTAATTGCACAGTTTTCCGACGTGTGTGCCTCCGTAGCTTAGTGGATAAGGCGCTTGCGTTGTAATCCAGATGTCCCGGGTTCGATCCCGGGTCGTGGCACATACATGCCAGTCATGTTTCAGCGAAATGCTGACTGCTAAATAAAGGCTTAGCCAGGCATCAAGACTAGAACAGAAAGCAATTAGATAAGAATTGCCATTTAAATATGACAATAAGTCTACTAGATCGCTTTGATATCTATGTTTTCCATCTATAGAAATGAATAGCAATAAGAACAAAGCATGCAACAATAAACACTTGCAATTTTAAAATAATTTAAAATGAGCACGGATATTACATTAATATTATTTCTTATTATTAGTGGGAGAAAAATGTGCTAAAACACACACACGCAGATTTGACAGTCTTTTCGCTACTATGGAAACAGCGTAGTACTTAGCGATCAATTACAATTCACGTCATGGTAATTGATACTAATTTGATGCCAAGTGTTATATGCAGTTGCTAAACGACACCTGTAACAAATCAGTTTAGAAGTATAACCTTATTATCGACAAGAACAAAGTGACACACCACTGACGACGAATATTGTAGTCGACATGTTAAGGATTATTGCTTTGACCATAGTCTTAATAATAAAGCGTAATTGCTGGATATGGGACCGAATCAACGTTTCGATCAAACATATACAGGCCTGTGTCCATACGGAGTTACATGATGAGCGTCAATTTGGTGTTTCCTGATGGAAATAGCTTGCCTATTACCAAACTGGAATGGCCAATGCATGGATCTTATTTGGAATATTAGTCCAGGCAAACCCTATTGGGCCCCCATATGTGTCGTGTTCTGAGAAAACTGGGCAAAATGCTTGTGCGTAAATTGTCATCCCAGATTAGCCTGTGCAGTCCGCACAGGCTAATCAGGGACGACAATTTACGCTTTTATGGAATTTTTCGTTTAAATGATGTCTCTTCTTAGCGAAAATCCAGTTAAGGCGGAAAGTGTCGTCCCGGATTAGCCTGTGCGGACTGCACAGGCTAATCTGGTATGACACTTTACGCACAAGCATTTTGCCCAGTTTTCTCAGAACACGCCACATATGGTTAAACATGCTAGGATATAGCAGGGTTTCATATATGGATCTGCTTGGTTGGTACGGACCAGATACGGGCATATAATATCATGTGGGTTTCACATGTTACCAAAAAAATTGCCTATCTATTGCAAATTTCAGAACCATGGCGAATTGCCTGCTGGTATATGATGTATATGCTTTTTATATTTTCCCTTAACAAGTTTTTCCTAGTGAACTCATATTATATCAGTGGAACAAATTCATAAAAATAACATTATAGCACACTTATGAAGCAGAACCGATGCTAAACGCAGAATACTAACCTCTTAGACAATTTTTGCACTGCCACCAAAAGAGTGTTTGAAAGTTTTTACTTTTATTTCATAAAACTCAAACGTTGCATAGCCATTTTTTGTCACTCCATATCTGCTGGGATCTTTCTAAAAAAGACGGATATAAAAGGCAACTATACCATTGATATTTGTATTATTTAAATTAACGATGGTCACTAGACAGTTTATGTGGACGGGGATTCAAACGTATATGTGCTCTGCTCTTGAGTTTAAAACGCTGGTGGAATGTTTGAGCCTGATGGTTGACGTCAAAATCGACCCAAAAATGATATGTAATGTGCACCATTTTATGTGCAACAGGTAACTTGCCTTTAATAAAAGATCCACGCGTTATTATAAGAATTTCGCTCCTGATTATGTTTCTGCAGTTGTATTATTCCTATATTATACGTGAGTAAATAACAGCTGAAACCAAAATAGATGTAATGTAAGCTTTCCAGTCTAAACCTGACCTTGACCTTGATAGTCCGGACATGAGAATGCCTGATGGGACATGGGAAAGACGGATGGAATGGCATGTGCATATATGGGCCATGAGAAGGTTTTACTGATGAAGGACTTATACGCGGTTTTCGTCAAAACAAAAGATTGTATTGTCTTAGCGTTTTTGTTTGTTTAGTAACCCCTTTTTAAATCAGCAAATGCATATAATACACTGCATGGAGCATAAGGCATTATTTTTAGGCATTTTGAACAATTTGTATTCATTAAGTTAAATATGGCACAAACAAAATTAACGTCATTGTTCATCAAATACATAAACTGTGAATCTTGATTTACGAAACAACATACAAATCCAAAAAGAATATATTTTGTAATATGTTTAACACCTCCATGTCAAATAACTACCAATTAACAATTTCACATTTATTTTTTATACTTGCCAATGTAGTAACGTTTTTACAATGACTTGGTAGTTGGGTGTGTTAATAAAATCATTTAAAACTGAAATTATGTTACATCTATTAACTATCTACTAACATTATAAGAAGTTTGTTTAAATGTTTAATTTGGGTTATCATCCAATGAACAAGGTTGTTCATGCATAGTTGAAATATATCACATGAAAGACAGCACACAAATACATATTAGATTAAACGAATATGTAACTAATAAATAACAAATATAAATTTAAAATAAAATAAAGCTTACGAGACCTTTGTACAATGCAATTCGTTTTATTTTCACAAATGACTTTACTTCTTTGGTAACGATTGAATAACAAGGTCAATACAAACTAATACCCGTAAAGATTTATATCAACATACTTAGACACGATTTCAAGATTGACTATACAAGATCTTTTTAATTGGAAATCGTAAATTCGAAATAAAAGATGCCAATTGTGAAGGAGGAAAAAACTGTACTCTTAGTTTCCTAAATCTACAGGTCTATGTCCCCAGAAGGGGTTCAACCTTACTGGAAGATAGATAGATCTACTTTATTAAAATGTACAACATGCTATCTTCTCTTGAATTTCAAACCAGACAACGTTATAATGCGTTCAGCTATCGATTTAAAATTGACAAAATACCAAGTTACGATCTGCTTTACGGTCTTTATAACAATTTTTTTTTTCTGATAACAAACGAACCGGTGTTCGCCGATGAATTTTAAGTGCGAATACAACGCGGAAAATCGAATTTGCATGTTTGCTTACACCGCGAAAACCTAAATATTTTAGTCTCATAAAGGTAGGAAGCGCATCGAACGATAAACAAGAGAAAAATAAAATATGTTAGGAAAATTTATATACTAAGCATTTAAATTTCAAACAATTTAAATTATCCATTCTGTTATTCGACAAACTTTTAATGTGAAACAGTAAGTGGAATTATACGTATAACCTGCTAAATTATACATATTGACAATACTTTTCACACATTGAAAGCATAACACAAGGTTGAAAAAACCACTCTTTATGTGTGCAAAATGTTTAGGTATGTCATTATTAAGAGCGTTTTGGCACAATAACATAAAGTGGCATAATAGTTTTTTTTTACAAACAAATGTTCCCAATAATTATGTTCTCATGTTTGCAAAGAGTTTTTTTTTCAATTATATTAGTGTAAAATTGTACACTGCAAAGCGCCTTAATCGATACATGTCTGCAACGTTTATATTCGGAAATAAGTTAAGAATTATGCCTTCAACTCTAATTACAAATACCGATTACCAATAATGCAATGAGTACGGGTAAATGCGACTAGATATTACAGAGGAATGTATACAAGTGGGGCAATTAAGTTAATAATATGAGGTAACCAATAATGCCGACTAAGTCAAAGGATATGCCACCTAATAACCCAACAATACATTTACATGATTGTCATAACATGATTGTCATAATTAGGCTATACATTGCGTAATCAATACATGCAGACTAGGTAAGTGTTAATGCTGATTGCTTACTCGTTTCTTAATAAGCCCAAACTACTGTATTAACGAGCAACATATTAAGCAATACGACTCGAACAAACATTTAAGAATTTAACATCGATACGAAAAGAAAATGTAAATTGGCAAAGGTTATACGTGTTATGATTATGTTATTATGTCAGACATGTATACGCATGTAACAGTCGTACAACGTAACATGGTTAACCGGTTACTGTAAAATGCGCCTAGCAAGATTCAATACACCTACAACAATTATCATTCAACAACTTAATGTCATTATTTGCACTTAATATAATTCATGTATGTAAAAACGTTTTTTACAATCCCCGTACAACCGTGTTTTCATTTTTCAAAACGTTACTTGGATTAAGGTCTTAACAACCTGTATTTGGGAGTTTAAATTCTAAAACGGGTATGATTAATGAATTAAAACACAAAACATAAAAACAAAAATACGTTCAAGCATATTTCCCCATACGCATTTTCCAGATGTAAAACTATTATCCATTATCCGCCTTTTCGGATTTTTTTATATCTGTAACCATTACAAATTTCATTCTCAAAGATGAGAAATGCATATAACTTATTTAAACCAGCATAACATATTGATTTGAACTCCTATCAATTTCAATGTAGCGATATTAGGACAAAAATAGTATGTTTCTCGTTTAAGAATTTGGTATGCAAGTAATGATAGATTTGCTAGTAAAATTGAAAAAAAAGGATTGGCACTTTATAAGTAATAACAAATCGTTAAAAAAAACAATGTTTCGTCTATAGTAAGCTCCGCTAGTGATAGTTACGCAGCGTTGCAATGATAACAATAATGATGATGAAAATGATGATGAAGATGATGATGATTGAATCACTCGGTTGAGGTATCACGTTATGCTACCGGCGTCCCCCTGAGCACACGAAGGGTAATAGGCACTTAATCGGCGATGACGTCATATCCTCCGGACTGTGTTTACTGTTCACGTCACATCCGGTCATGTCCGCGCCTGCGCGCTGCAATTTCCGCACTGCGAGACTATTGTTAGCCAAGGAAGCATACAGCACCGGAGTCTTACTATTGTTGTCCCTTACATTTAAATCTGCTCCGTTTGATATTAACACATCGATAATACTGACGTCACCGCGGTGGGCGGCCAGGTGGAGCGCTGAGCATCCGCCTGGGACGCCGTCAGGAAATCCCATAGTCAAATTCACGTCGACGCCCGCCTTGATACAAAGTTTCACCATTTTGCGAGCGCCTCGCAGGACGAACGCGTGGAAAGGCGTCCAACCGTCAACTTCATGCACAAAAATGTCACAAGCGTACTTCCGGTTCTGCTTCACCAGCTGCTTTCCGGCGTCATATAGGCTGTCTTCGTCCCGGCGCAAGAGCGCCAGAAGTGTGCAAGCGTCCGAGTGCAGGTCATTCTTGGTCATTGATACGCATTTAACCATCTGGCCAACAGAGACGTCAGCGGTTGGTCGGAGGTTAGGTATAAATCTGGAACAAAACGATACCGATATTTCAGACATATGCAGACATTATCTAAGGAACCTTCAGTCGATCACTTTACAAGCCCGCAAGTCTCAAGTGAATCACACTGAAGCAATACAACAACTCTGTATTTATTTTACTCTGTGCTCAATTACTGTATTTATTTATTCTGTGCAAGGGTTCTTATTTTAATGAAAATGTTTAAATATACTTTCTTTGGTTCTTTGGTTCTGGTATGCCAAACTGACCATATGTATAATCCGGAGTAGCTGGAGTTATGTTCCCAAGTTATTCCACTTTTGCAAACACACAAATACATGTATTATTCAATTACGGATCCATCATTAATTGATCGTATACGTGCTTATACGAGAGCGAGAGGGCCGATACATTATTGACCATGGGCCATACTTAAATATTAAATAGAATATTATCTACGTAGTATTGGTTTTCACGTCGCAAGCCGATACAAACATTTTAATGGCAGCTATACACAGGAAACTCGTGTTGATTTATTGGTCAAGCGTCGGGCTTATCAATAAATTGTGCGGAGAAAAACATTCTACGCTGCGAAATTCTTAATCAATGTAAAGGCTGCAGACTGGCACTACCAATAATTACTAGTTGAATAATTACACCTTTTTCTCGCTATGTTCTGCTTTGTTATTGACACAAATTTTCTGTAAATTGAATAGTGGACTCGCATTCACCAACCCATTCTTAGACTTGAGAATACAGAGTATACTTAAATCCAAGATATCATGAAAGCAACGAGGAATTATCAGTATATGTGCATTTCTGCCCTCATAGAATTGTTCACTAGGTAATTACATTTCTCTCGTAAAACTTATATAGTTCAACGAGCAAAATTCAAAATTACAGGTGTATATATCTTTTACGAATTGTTTAAAATTATCACTTCCATTTTCAAAAAATAATTAATAAACCATGATATTTATCTCGATTGGTATGAACCAAAGTATTTCAGCAATAACAATATTTTTTAATGAAGCGCGGTTTATCGCTTCATTGGCTGCGAAATACTTTCGTGATCAAAAGAATTCCATAGCTTCGCAGTGTGATTAAGTTAGCTTTTTCACATGTATTTACCTTTTTCCCTTTGTCCCATTCGTACACTGATCATTTTTTTAAGCAAATACACGATAACCGTTAAAATATGCTCACATCTAAGTCCGTTTTAAAATTAAAAACATAAACACAAAATATACTCTGGAATCCTCAACTGAACACAAATAAATATATAATAAATATTCCACGAGCGAAGCGTTCAGTGGGAAAAGAACTACCTTTAACACCACATAAAAAGCAATAAGTGAGAAATTAAAAATTATTGCAGAAAGTACTATACACGATCAGACTTTATTCTGGTGCATCTTATATTTCATCAGTTAATTCCTTCTTTGAATTAATATCATTCTGTCCCTCACATATCAGTCACTTTATCTGAGACCTACGTTCATCTCATGCAATGCAATGCAATATCCCGATTAAGCCAAAGGCGGCTACACTTCAAATTCCAATATGTTGCCCGTTTATTCTTTTGTGACTGTAGATCAACAATGTTTACATGGACGCTTCTCGTATTGAATGAAATAGCATCAATATATGTATGAATAATTTATGTCGCCACACTTTCGTTGATTAGAGTAGCTACTAGTAATGGTAGAAATAATATAATAATCAAAAAACTGATGTAGCACGAACAGATTATCGGCATCGGCTTCAGAAGAATTTGGAATATATAAACAAAATGCTTACACGAACAATCAAGAATGTCAAAATTAAAGACAACAACAATACGGCTACGTCAAACATGTTTGCATTAAATCTAAAATGTCGAGTTATTCTTAAACGGATATGCATATACTGTTTCCAAGCTGTAACAATTTATGCCGATATGAAAATAAAACGAATTTCTTTTCATACCGCAATATTTAAATTTGTATTCGTTGTGTGGTATTCAATTACATTGATTTTGTTCGGCAAATATGAGTTAACTATTCAAAATACATGTTAATGCACATACTCCGAAATAAAATTAAACGAAAAACGTATACGCAGTGAAAAGGGCAAATTTTTAACAAGCATTACATTTTACAATGCTATCTTTCTGTCATTTCCTTTTTGGTAATTGATAAAACTTGATTATTTTTTAACCAACCTTTTAACCATGAATGTAAAAGATCCAAAACAAGTGGCAGTTAGTCCACACAGGTTAATCCACGTACGTAGAAGCAGTAGTGAAATACTACAGTACACACGTTTAAAACTTCCTGTATGCATACGCCTCGGTTATAATAAACTTACCATACAACTTAAAGACATTTTAAAAGTAGGAATAGCGCGTATGTCACAGTTTTTGGCCAATCCTATACATTTCAATGCAAGCGTTAAGGTTTAAAGCGACCCAGGGCATTTTGTTTCTGAAATCGGCATAAACGCTTTGCTAACGAAAGTGTAGATAAGTAAACCTATTTTGGCGGGCAATGACAATTTAATCCACAATTGATATGTATACACCGTAACAATATTCGGCAAGTAACAATGGCGCGTATAATACAGATTTTGGACGACCCTATACACGTCAGTGCATGCGTTACCTCTATATTTAAAGCGTACTTATTGTGTCTGTGCCGCAGTTATATACAATTTACACTAAGCAGAGAAAGGAAAAATTGAAAACGCAATAAGCGCTTTGTTAAAGAAATTACAGATCAGAAACATATTTTCGATTAAAGGACAATTTAACCCACTGTTAATTTTATATTTTCTAAAACTTACGGAATTAACGCCAGTTTATATGTTTAAAACAGTCCCAGTGTCTACATTTACTCTTGGAAAGATACTGTTTTGAGCGCCTAACCGCCCGTTTAAACTGTCTCCTTGTTTCGAGTTGCATAACGCGAGATTAATTATTCAAGATAATTTTATGTTCTTTATGAAGTCCGTTTTCATATACTCACTATCAGACGTCTAGATAAAATAAACATCTCCTGCAGTCACGAAACACGAGAACGTATAGATAGTTTAATACCGTCTTTATAATGACTAAAGGAAAACTCCAGTTTGCATATATATCCTCTATCAATAATCGAATGCCAAGTTATCGACTTCACTCATTAGACAATTGGTAAGGTTAACAAGAAGCAAGACTCGTCAATAAACTGGATTCTAAAATATTGATAATCATTCTTTTAGCTGCACTTAGGTGTTTGTACATGTATAACTTCACAACATAATCGTGAATATAATATACAAAAAGTATATTTGCAACAGCTTTACATAAACGGATACAAATTTCCTATTACTTAATCCTGTATTTTCAACATAATAATTATGTATCATAACGTCTGAATAAAATATGTCAAAGTCATTATTAACCGATTACACAGCATTCCTAGATTAAAATTATAATGCCTGTAAACCTTTGTTCTGTACAAGTATTCAAAACAAAATACGCATAACTTTGATATCTAGCAAACCCCAGTCATATAATAATGTTTGCTCATTCACTTATATTCAAACGCAAGAGTATAGCAAATACTCACAGCAAGTTTATAACATAAAATAACCGCAATCCAACCAGGTAAAATGGGTCGGCATAAACAAATATTCAAAGAGAAATTTTAAATTAATTTCAACTTAAGTATTAATTTTAGGCTGTCTTTAACAAAAAATACTAAACTTCATTTATAATTTATATATAATAGATCTGAAAGCATTATTCGTGTATTACATTTTCAAATGTAATGAAAATCAGCGCATCTTTCTGCATAATCGGTCATTTTATAAATCGTTTGAAGTCAAATATTAATAAAAATAATAAATTAATACCATAAAGAAAAAAAAAATATATTTATATAAACCATGGTCATATGGTTCGCAGGGACTTGTTAAGATATGATCGGAAACAGTAAGCTACATGATGTTTGCCAATACGCCTAGAATTACAAAAACACGTAGTGATTAAGATGTTTTAAATGATAAAATATTTATTATAAAAAAACTTACATAACTTACACTAACAATTCATTTAAATAATACAAAAAAAAATCCTTTTGCTTATTGTAGCATTGTTAACATGTATACCAACATTAATACGACTCATATTTTATATTCTTAAATGTTACAATCGAATACATTTGATTAAATATTTTACCTGAGGCGCGTAAATAAACGTCCAATTATCAAAATTCAAACTTATCAGAATACTAAGTCCACTTTGTTTTTAATGTTTATCTAACGGTATTTATATACATTTCAGAAATGGTAGGATAACATTCCTTTCATGCATTGATAGCAAATTATAATTTAAGAATGATTGCAAAACCGCATCCGTTTCAGATGGAGTGTTTTATAGGTTTTCTGCGAAGGAGTGCAGACGTGTAAACATCTTGTTTATGTGTTGCTTTACGTTTACTGCTACATTTGACGCAATCGGTTTCTAAATTCGACAACTATACGTATGCCTGCGCACAAAATGTTTTATTTAAAATCTTATTATCATTATATTAACTGTTTCAGTATTTGGTAGTGTTATTATAGTGATAGTATTAGATTTTACTAAATTATCGAGTATCGAATTATTTTTCCGATTTCAGTTGATGATTATCAAAATAACGAACATATTGTTAAACAAAGAAATTGAATCATGAATGTTATTTTGTTTTTGTTTGAAAATAAAGCATACATTCATTTTTTAATCATTGATTATTTGTTTAATTGTCATTTAAGCAAACTGTGAACAAGTCCCCTTAATGAATCGTACAACATACTCGTGGCAATTTATGCTAACAGCGTAAAAGCGTAAAAATTACCTTAATTTATCTCTCACTTTTATCATCAATGCACTAAAATTGCTCTCTTTCATGTTGAAATCCACTACGAGAATAATGGCAGTGTTTCCTCTACCCGTAATTTTATTATCGATATCGATACCGGATCACGTGCGGAGATCGTGTTCTACTTCTCTATTCCCGTTTTGCAAAATCGCCGCGCCACAGTCGATAGCACTTTCTTAATGGCTCTACTGTAGAAAGAAACTGATTTCCACACACTTAAACATAGGCCTACGCTCATGTGACTCTTCCGATGCTCTAGATATTGGCATTGGTTCACATTACTGTTGCGATGCGATAGATATAAATATTAGCATTACACAAGTTTAAAGACAAACTATTGCAAAAGTGCGAGCTCGAGACAAGAGCCCTTTATAACGAACAAAACCTACAGTTAGCGAGATACAGCGTGGCATGCGTTAATTTAAGTCACATAAAATGTGTAAGGTCTATTTAACCAATTCTTAAACATCAGAATAAAGAATCGACTTAGACTCAATACATCTCACCTCATATGTTTAATAGATACAGGCTTTCAATGGTGATTATGTTATACGCGCACTGTTCTAAATGAAGAATGATGAAATGGGTGGATTTTTATTCAGACTAAACAATTAAAATTTTAGAACATAACAGTTCTAAGAATATTTTTATTCTTGGACTAAGTGTACAATTTGTTGGTTAATACGGGCCCTGAAAAGTTATTGACAATACTTTTCACACATTGAAAGCATAACACAAGGTTTAAAAACCACTCTTAATGTGTGCAAATTGTTTAGGTATGTCATTATTAAGAGCGTTTTGGCACGATTTCATAAAATGGCATAATAGTATTTTTTTTATACAAGCAAATGTTCCCAATAAATATGTTTTCATGTTAGCAAATAGTATTTTTTCAATTATATTTGTGTAAAAGTGTACACTGCAGAGCGCCTTAATCGGTTAATGTCTGCAAAGTTTATATTCTGAGTTTAGGATTATGACTGCAACGCTTATTATAAATACCGATTTCCAATAATACAATGATTACGGGTACATGCGACTAGATATCCCAAAAAGGAATGTATTCACGTGGGGCAATTAAGTCCATAGTATGAGGCAACTTATCATGCACACTAAGACAAAAGCTATGCCACTTAATTAGCAAACAATACATTAATACGATTACCAATAACAGGATTGTCATAATAAGACTATACATTGCGTAATCAATACATGCAGACTAGGTCAGTGTGAACGCTGATTTCTTAATCGTTACTTAAAACTACTGTATTTATGCGTAACGTATTAAGCAATACGACTCGAACATTTTTTTTTAGAATTTATCATCGATTAGAAATGATAAATTCAAATTGGCAAAGGGTATCATGTAATGATTATGTAAATATGTCAGACACGCAACAACTATACGTATTACAGTCGTATAATTTACTAACATAGGTACAAGCTAACTGTAAAAGTCGCTTAACAAGATTCAATACTAATAAAATATTAAATTATTATTAAAAAAACTTAATGTTATTATTCATTGATATTATGTAAGTAGACGTAAGAATTGCATGTTAATTTCACTGCCTTTCAATTTCAATGTAGCGATATTAGGAAAAAAAGTATTGTTCTCGTTTAAGAATTTGGTATCCATGTATTTATAGACGTAAGAAAAATGTAAAATGATTTGTTAGTAATTAAAATTGGCTATTTCTATGTGATAATAAATAACTTACACAAATTAAAAATTACAACAATGTTTGTGGTCTTAATGACAATACACTTTCACAACAATTTCGTCTATAGTTAGCATTGCTATTGAAAGCTGCGCATCGTCGAACTGATAATGCTGCTGCTGCTACTGCTGCTGATGATGATGATGATGATTGAATCACGCGGTTGAGGTATCACGTTATGCTACCGTCGTCCACCTGAGCATACAAAGGGTAAAAGGCACTTTATCGGCGATGACGTCATATCCTCCGGACTGTGTTTACTGTTCACGTCACATCCGGTCATGTCCGCGCCTGCGCGATGCAATTTCCGCACAGCGAGACTATTATTGGCCATGGATGCGTATAACACCGGAGTCTTACTATTGTTGTCCCTTATATTTAAATCTGCTCCGTTTGAGATAAACACATCGATAATACTGACGTCACCGCTGTGGGCGGCCAGGTGGATCCCTGAGCATCCGCCTGGAACGCCGTCAGGAGATCCCATAGTCAAATTCACGTCGACACCCGCCTTGAAGCAAAGTTTCACCATTTTGCGCGCGCCTCGCAGGACGAACGCGTGGAAAGACGTCCAACCGTCCACTTCGTGCATGAACACTTCACAAGCGTACTTCCGGTTCTGCTTCACCAGCTGCTTCCCGGCGTCATTCAGGCTGTCTTCGTCCCGGCGCAAAAGCGCTAGGAGTGTGCAAGCGTCCGAGTGCAGGTCATTCTTGGTCATCGAGACGCATTTAACCATCGGTTCAGCGGTGACGTCAGCGGATGATCGGAGGTTAGGTATAAATCTGGAACAAGATGATATCGATATTTTAGAAATTAGCTAATGAAACTTCATTCGATACCTTTAAAATCTCGCAAGTTTCAAGTAAATTACAACGAAACAATTAAATATGAAATCATTTTACTCTTTGCTTCACCATATTATCTATTTTTGCATATGTTGTAGTTTTAACGCAAATGTTCAAATGTTCTTTATTTATTTATCACATGCCATACCCTGTTTCCCATGTAATATAACCATTACATATATTTTTATATTACACATGTGTAATATTCTTTTTAAGCGTTTTCATTGGCTTAGTTTTCGTTTATTGACCAATCGCATTTTGTTATTTTGCTGAAATGACGTTTCAAAGTCAAATGACGTCACAGCATGTAAACAACATTCGGGACTTATCATTATGTTTGCGTAAATATTTATTTAATTTGCTCATTTAAAAGCATGTGATAAAAAAAATCTGACACTCGTTGTCATATCATATCATACTTTATTAAACTCGTCCAGGAAAATCTTTAGTAAGCTCGCCAAAGGCTCGCATACTAACACAATTCCTGAACTCGTTTAATAAAATGTGGTATGATATGACAACTCATGCCAGATCCTATATTTATTTATTTTTATCTTTCACCAATACTAAACTGACCAGAAGTATATACTTTAGGAGCCGAAGTTATTTTTTTCGAATGTTATTGCACTTTTGAAAACATACACTTACATATGGTATGTCTATTCATGTGCAAAATAGTGGGATTTCGTCTAGACTCTTACATATATTTATGAAACCATGTAACCAAACAAATATCGAAAGGGTGGTTATGCGCATGTAAAACAACGCCAAACACCATAGCGTCTGGAGTATTTTAGGATAATGAACAACAAATGAATGTCGGTAATAAAGGATTAAAATATACTTTACAAAAAGACACAGGAATTATGCAATTATATATTCATCATTTATTCCACTTTTACAGCGAATTCGGTTGATTAAAGCCCCGTTGATTAAATTTCTGCTATAAACCACAACACGAAATGACGTCATTTTTTTGACAAAATGACGTCATAAATCCAGCGAAATTATCCAGTTAAACTAATTTTGTTTAAAAAAAAAGGTTGACTGAATAAAAAGTGGGATAAATAGCATAATATGTTAGTGATGATTATAGATCAGGTTTATCATGCTCGGCACGAAAACGAAAAAGCACTCGCCAAGGCTCGTGCTTTTTGTTTTCTAAGCCTCGCATGATTGATAAACCTGATCTATAATCAACACTAACCTATTATTCTCTATTTATTTATCTTATACGAACATATAACGAGATGGGGCTTATACATTATTGAACATTGGAAGCACTTTAATATTTAATGGGATATTATCTACGGAGTATAGGCATTCACGCCCCAAGCCCGTGCAAACACTTTAAATGGCAGCTATTCACAGGAAACTCATGTTGATTTATTGATCAAGAGCCGGTCTTATCATTACACTCTGCAGGAAAAAACAGTCTACGCTGCAAAATTCTTAAATCAATGTAAATACTGCAAACTGGCACTACCAATAATTACTAGTTGCATAATTACACCAATTTTTGGGAAGCGATTGATCTACTTCGTAATATACAAAGATTATCTGTAAATTGAATACTGGGCCCGTATTCACCAACCCATTTTTGGACTTGAGAATAAAGAATATACTTAGATCCAATATAGATTACTTCAGAGTTAAAAGTAGATACAGGCTATCAATGGTCATAAGCACATTCTTCTTTACGAAGAATCACTAAATGTGTGGCATAAACTGTCAAGTTAGAAAAAATAATAAACACATTTTAGAAAATTTAAATTGTGTGAATAGTCTTTATTCATAGACTTAAGTGAAAGAAATGATTGGCGAATTCGGGTCCTGGAATATTGATAAGGTTAAATAAAACAAATAAGGATGATCTTTCTCATTAATATTACCACTATGTTCGTGTCAATTAGGCTTAACATTGTCAATCTCACAAAAATATCAAGGAGATAAAACTGTAATAAATGGCTGTAAGGCACACATGTCACCCATCTTAACACGTTGATACATGTACAGCATATGCGGATTTCCATTCTTTTGTATAAAGCACTATATTAAGTATCTGTTCAATGTAATCTTATTATATAAAGTGTTTCTATTGTGTTCACGATTATACGAATGGTGCTGTTGCCCTTGAGATTGGGAAAAATACTGCCCTGAATAGTTCATCTCATACAATGCGATATATGGAATAAGCCAACGGCGTCTTAAATGTAAATGCCATTATGTTGCCCGTGTAATGTAGATAAACCAATGTTTATATCCCCTGAGCGCTGGAACCGGATTTTGAAGGCCTTCGCGAACAGTTTGGATCCAGATGAGACGCCACAGAATGTGGCGCCTCATCAGGATCCAAACTGTTTGCTATTCTGATAGTGGTCTTAGAAAAAAATCGAAGAAAATGCTAATTTTAGAAATTCAGCAGACGACATTTTAGCAGACGACAAATTTCCCAGCATGCAAATGGATATGGACGTTCTTCGTATTGAATGAACTAGTATCAATATAGGTATGAATAATTGATGTCGCCACACTTTCGTTGATTAGAGTCGCAACTAATTATGACATAAATAATATAAAAAGCAGACGACTGATGTAGTACTAACTGCTTTATCATCATCGTCAACGGGCCGATTTGGAATATAACAAAGTAGCAAACTAATGCTAACACGAACACTTGAGAACAACAAAAATAAAGAAAACAGCCATATTGTCACGCCAAACCTTTGTATAAAGGGATATCTAAAATGTTATGTTATTCTTAAACCGCTATGCATATTTAATTGCCAATATAAAACAATGTATGCCGACGTGAACATAGAATGAACCTGTGTTCGTACCACAATATTGATAAATTTATTTGTTTCGTGCTTTCAACAACTTCGATTTGTGGCGGCATATTTGAGTTAATTATTCAAGAAACATTTTACTGCACATATTACGAAATAATCGTTCATAATGACAGCACATAAAAACAGTAAAACTACCCTTTACACTTCAATGCACTCGTTAAGATTAAAATCGATCCAGGGTTTTTGGTTTTTGAAAACGGCAGTTACGGTTTGTTACGATTTGTTTAAGAAAGTGTAGATAATTCAACCTATTATAACGTAAATTAACAATTTAATCCAAAGTTGATATTATTGCAACTTAACAACATTAAGCAAGTAACAATGGCGCTCCTGTAACAGTTTCTGACAGACCCTATACACGTTAGTGCATGTTAAAGCTACCGGCGTACTTATCTTGTCGGTGTTGCCGCCAGATAAACAAAAATCATGAACACTAAACAGAGAAGAAACAACAGGAACATTTTTAAAACGGCATTAACGCTTTATTTAAGAACCAATAGATCAGAAACCTATTTTCGCGTTTAAGGACAATTTATTCCACTGTTAATGCTTACATTTTCCAAAACATACGTAATAACTGTCCATTTAAATGTTGAAAAGATACTGCGTGGATTGCTTAACCGTCCCTTTAAACGGTCTTATTGTTTCGAGTAACATTACACGATATCAATAATATTCAAGATTTGATCGCTATGAAGCCCGTATACATTTACATGCAATTTCAGCACCAAAATCAGAGAGTTTATCTCGTGACAAGTAAAATCATCCACGATCGGGAACGATTATACGTGGGTAACATTTTCTAATGTAATAAAAATTAGCCCAGCTTTATGCATAAACGGCCATTTTTTAAATCGTTGCAGTCAAACAATAAAATAAATGCATACATAATAAACGATATTTGAATTATATACCATCACGGCGTGGTTCGTAATCGCGGCAGGGATGAGGCATGCTCGGAACCAGTTTGCTACATGTTGTGTTACCAAAATGCATATTATATTATTTTTTTTAAACATAGTGATAAAGATGTTTTAAATTATTTAATACTTATAATGCTTACACTTACAGTTCATTTATGATTAAATTACGTTTGATCATTGCTGCATTTTCTGTAATTTAAACCAACACTCATTCGACTCGTATTGTATATCATAAAAATTTACAATCAAATACATTTTAATACATATTTTACCTGAGACGTATCTATAAACGTCTTATTATCAAAATTCAAATTTATCCAAATACGTCAGTCCACAGTGTTTTTTAAGTATATCTAGATTGAGAAATAGTACGAAAAAAGTCCCTTCATGCATTTATAGCCAATCATCATTTCAGAATGATTGCAAAATTGCAGAGGTTTTAGATGGAGTGTTTTTTTGGTTTTCTTCGAAGGAGTGCAGACGTGTAAACATCCTGTTTCTATGTTTTATGTTAACTGTTACATTTGACGCAATCATTTTCTGAATGCAACAACAATACGAATGACTGCGCACGAAATTTTATTGTTAAACGCGTTATTGTTATTTTATATACTTTTACAGTATTGATTTTTGTTATTTGTGAAAGCATTATATTTTACTAAATAATCGATTATCGCAGTATTTGTCCGATTTCAGTTGATTATTTTATTTAAAAAAAAACGAACCTATGGTAAAAAAAATAATTGTCATTAGTGTTATTTTGTTTGTTTGAAAAAAAAAGCATACACTCATTTTTGAATATTGGCATTTTTTAACATTGTCATTTAGCCAAACTGTGAACACGTTCCCTACAACAAAACTTGCGTAAAGATTACATTAATTTAGCCGTAACTTTCTTAATCATGTCTTAATCCACCACGAGAATAAGCACAGTGTGTTCGACACCCGTAATTTATTATCGATAACAATACCGGATCATGTGCTGTGACGTCAGGCGATCATTTTCTACTATTATATCTCTGTATTGCAGAATCGCTGCGCCGCCGTCAATATAATCATATTTATTAAAGGCTCTACTGTACATGGAAGCTGATTTCCACACTCCAAAACATAGGCCTACGCTCGAGTGCCTATTCCGATGCGCCAGATATTGCCCTTTGCTCACATTACCGTTTAGATTTAAACATTGGCAGTACGAAGCACTATTGCTAAAGTGCGCGCGCGTCGGGAGCCCTTTATAAGTGTGTGTATTTCGAAGTTGATGAGGTCCTTTCCATTATGTGTGCCCCAGCTACCTGATTAACTTAACAAGACTCACGAACGTTGGGACCAATTTTGAATTATAGCTGTAGTTTCCAGCCACTTCGTTGTTACTGAAAGATTTTTCAATTTTGGTGTTAACTTGTGTTGTAGGGGGAAGCCGTAGTACCCGGAGGAAACACCACGTGTCCGATATGTCCACCACCAACCAAACTCACATGCTGCCGGGAAGAGGCATTAAAGCCTGGTCGCCTAGGTGAAGAGCGAGTGAAACAACCACTGAGCAAGCCGGACAGCCAGACCCTATAAAGAACAAAACCTACAGTAACACTGATACAGCATGTACATGCGTTAATTAAAGATACCCTAAAAGTGTCAGGAATTATTTATTTCTAATTAAAACAAACATATTTAAACTAAGAGTAATTCAGGACTTTCCCAGCCAAAAACATAGTTGTACCTTCACGCGAACAATAACAGAGCGACACGTGAACGTTAGGTGATTTATTATTGAAAAGCGTTGATTAAGTCTATATAAAACGCAAGCAAAAAAAATGTTTCTATTAATACTTATATATAACTATTAACGATCTACGTGTATAATGTATAAACTTTAAGAATCTATGATATGTAAACATATAGATTTCGATAAAAATCCAAATATCGTTTGTATTGGTTGTTTTGCGTGTATTTCGAAGTTCATGATGCCCTTCCGCGCCTGAGGCTGCATTAAAGTTGTTAAGCCGCAAACTACGACAGCCCGTAGGTATCGTCTTTATATGTGCATGCCTACGTATACAGTTTATAACTTTCCTAAACGCAGACAGACATCCGTTATGTGTGTGAACGATCGGACAAAATACGTAAATACGTAGTTTAAACATTTAAATGTAAACGAAAGATACAATCTATCTATTTATATTATGGTCATAAACATAATATGGTATGCATTCGAAAGATACAATCTATTTATATTATGGTCATATACATAATATGGTATGCATTCAATTTATGAAAATAACTATGGTCTCAATAACATAACGGGTTTTGTAATTTTGTGTCATTTTCATGACAGTATTTTGAAATATTTATGGTAATTTCGACACTCCGCTTTTGTACCAAGCTTTCGTCTATGCAGTATTTGTCAAAGCAATCATCGTAATTGTCGTTCTTAGTCCATTCTAGATTACAATATCAATCATAACGTAAATGGAATCTGATAAGACTACGACACTGACCTACTCTCTAAGTGGACTCAAAATACAAAACACGACACACTGATCGCCTTACATTAGCGTACCTAGGTTGCGGTGAACGGGCTTTGTAATATCGCGCAAGTACCTTCAATGACCTAGTGTGCGAGCTGATAATTAAACAAGAGTTTAAGGTCTGTCGCCGAAAAAGATCGTGCGCTTGTCACAAAACGTGATTTCAAACATTTTCAAATATTTCTAAGATCCATTTAAGTTACCGATAGTGTTAAGAAAAATGAATACAATACATACAATTGTTGCTGCTTTTTAAGCCGTTTCTGTTGTTGCTTCTGCTGCTTCTGCTGCTTCTGCTGCTTCTGATAAAGATGACGTTAAAATTAGACTATTTCCCTAAAAAATAAGTATTGCGTTATCAACCAAACACATGTGTATTAATACAATATTTATATATAATTCAATTTCGGACAGCATACCCTTGCGTAAATACCGTGAAATTAAATTAGGTGTCTTTGCTCCAAACATACAAGCACCCTACCTCACGATAACAAACTTCAACGAAAGCACGTATTACATTTCATCAGAACCACATACCCTGATTTCTTTGAAAACGAATTCCGCGTTATCTTTTCAGTTGAAGGGTTTGTCAAAGCGAGATCGACGTAACGTCGATATGCCCAAATTTACTTTTATCTATGCCATTTTTATTAATTAATAACGGACAAATCTCTAAGTTGAATCTCAAGTCAATCTCATTAAGTTACATCCGTTCCGTGTCGCACTACAGTACAGAAGGTCTATGTGGGGAATTTGAACGAGATAGCGTACAAATATGATCCATTAATGCTGATTACATTGTCATACTTATGTCAAAGGGGTTTGGCAGCTCTTGGGTAACGCTGCGAAATTGGAATGAAATGTTATGCGAAATGCAATTATTTTTGGGTTCAAGAGGCATTGTGACATACATAAGATAAAAAGACCATACAACATTAAACGGTGGTCATGAAGAAGTGATGCGAAGCTTTGCTTGAAATCAATCGACAATAAAGAAAATGGGTATTCCACTTCAGAATGGAAAGAACAAATAAAAACAATCAAGTAAAGGGACAATGCCCGTATTTATGTTTGGCAAATTAAATGTTAAACCGGCCATAACCATCGTCGGATACCCACGATTAATTAATTCCGTTACTCTCCAGCATCGATAAATGGAGAGTAGCGGAATGGGTCGAACGTGGGTATCCGACGACGATAACAAGCTTGTGGTATTACATGCAAATAGTTGTATATGATGAACGAAACAATGGCGCCGATATGACATAGTCTTTGTCAACTTTGTCTCGTTCGTATATTTATATTTCTGGCGTGATCTTATTCAAACCCATGTTCACGTTATAACCACATGTCAGCAATCAACAACTATATGAACGGGCGTTTTTATTTCTAATTTACAGGCTTGTATTTAGTGTGAAACTTTACCTGTATGTGCAATTTTTACGACCAACAAATGCGTAGACTCGTTATTAAAGAATATTATTTTATTATTGCACATTTCTTTTAATACTGAGCGAATCCATACACGTATTTTATACTTCAGGTTCGTCTCTTGTTAACGTAAATTTCAACATTCACAAACGTGTTGTTGAAATTTGAATTTATTAACAATACCACGTTTGTCAATTCACGCTCTTGGAAATATTAAATTATCAAACGTTGGCAGTTTTGTACTGTACAAGTATTTCTGGCGAATACTTATAAGTCGTATGAACTGGACGATAAAGTACTAGTAGTATCATACAGAATTATCTACAACCATGTTTGTGTTTTATGTCGTGTTGCATATATCTTCCTGTGTTGTTTAGGGAATTGGTTGCTTTCATTAACTACAAGGCTAGCTGGATTAAGATTGTTTTATGCCTTCCGTTCCTATAATCATGGTAGTGTTATTCCTTATTAAGCTACCATAGTGAATGAAATTTATTTTTGCTTTATTTTGGTGCGTTATACTTTCTTGCTAATGATCTTTATATTTGCTATGGCTTTACACATCTTGTTAAAGGACTTGTGCAACAAGTGTATACATTTTATACGGCTTATTCACAAAAATGTATATACTTTTTTAATAAATGACATTTTGTTTTGAAAATCGTCTTTTACCAAAGTGTGCACAACGATGTTACATTGCCTACGTTTTATCAATGCAAAATCTAAATTAATTGGTTGAGTTTGACCTATCAACAACATTCAGGCATTTTACATTTTACACAATTTACACACTAAACACTTACACACTTCGATGGGGATACTTGTCATAAATGTATCGCTCCAGCGCAAATTTTAATTGTTTTCAATAAAAGTAAGTGTATGCTGGTAGGACATGAAATTATTGATGTGGCCTAAATAAAAATCTTATGAAATTCAAACAAAACCTGACGATTGAACGAACTGGAAATGAAAATGAAAATAAAATGGCGACCGAGACCTTTCCATTACCTTTGGTTGTTTACATTTACAGACAATGTAGAATTTATTATAGAATCATAAGGTATTGTTATGGCAGACGGTCAGTTATAATGGGCTACTTGCAGTTCTGTCCCCCATTAATTTACCTGCCGTCCAGACCCAGACTTTTACGAAGAGTTGGACTTAGTTATTGAACTTTACGTCCACAATAATAATAATGTGAACAGTGATTATGACGGCTCTGATGAGTGTGATTCCTGATCTGCGATCTATTGAAATGTGAATGTCAACTCTTGAATGAAAGTAGTTCTAAAGCTACGTAAGCATGAACCAACTTTTCTTTGAATTAAATGACCGTTATTGCACACGTCTGTACAACAGATGTAGCTGAGTTGTTAACTGGAGTAATCGTGTTTCATACAGGCATTTTAAATCATAGACAAAGCGGTCCTTTAACAGTGGGAGTAAATACAAAAAGAACAGTAGATGATATAAAACGACAAAGGCAGAGTGTTTCCGTTACGTTACGTCGATTCGTCGCAATACACTTCCGCTGTCGCATCGTTTGTCTAGAAACCCGATTGACTCAATTAATCGCTCCGTCGATGCGAATAGTCTTTAAGTAAGGGTACATGGAAATGGTAAGAAACTGTGTATACACACAATTTAAGTACAAGATGTTGATATGGCTAAAAATTTCTTTCAATTATGGCGAACAAAATTGAATGCATCTGACTGAACGAACACCACGAGCCAATGAAAAGTCTTTCTTCAATCTGACGAAGCAATAATGACATGTTTGAACAGTGTTGTTGTATACTTGACCAAACTGGTCGCAATAAGTAGAGCCTTCCACTTTTGAAAGATAACAATGAATAATATCAGACCAACTTTATTTTAAGTGAATGGGTGGGCACATTTAATCGCCATTTCCTGACAAACAAGAGTTATCCAACGGGGTTGAACGGCCTCAGCCTGTCGGCTTCCCATTGGGGAAATGGGTTGGAACCTTTAAATGCCCTTTTCGAACAAAAAAAGACTTATCACCAGGTAGCGATTTAGTACATGTCAATAACCCGTCGGCGTCCTGTCGGCTTGCACTTGTTTTGGACCAAAGGTTTAATTACGATGGGGATCAGGGGGGTGTTCATAAATACCGAGTACGTTATTTCTATTGAATGGTTGGTCACATTTAAAGCCACTTTATGAAAAAGAGTTATTTCTCAGTAACAACCGATAGCAAGCTGACCATCCGTTGTCTTGTTGTCGAACTGACATAGTTTAAGGCAAGGTTTTAATTAGTTTGGAGTTCAAGGGAATGTGCATACATGCATTATTTACAGTTAATACGTGATCAATAATAATGGCCACTTTATGGCAAACAAGAGTTAGCGACCAAGCGCAAGCCAACCACCAGATACTTGACAAGTTTTTACATATGACCATTTATTATTAATCCATTATTTAATATAAAACTTTGAGATTGACCTGGATATGTTTGTAATTATCGACATGAACCTTCAAACACGTGATACATGTATTTGACTATTTTTTTACAAATTCAAAATGACCGATTGACAGCCATCTTGTATTTAGTATTTTATC
Source organism: Dreissena rostriformis (assembly GCA_007657795.1). Classification (NCBI taxonomy): domain Eukaryota; kingdom Metazoa; phylum Mollusca; class Bivalvia; order Myida; family Dreissenidae; genus Dreissena; species Dreissena rostriformis. Next base: position 252,608 of record VMBQ01000307.1, on the reverse strand, counting down.
AAACTTCAAATACATGTATTTTAGTACAAAGGACATTTAGTTAAAATTTAATTATAAAGCTTAACATTGTACAATCAAAAGACATTTAGTTAAATATATATTGCGCTGGTCTCTTTGATTTTTTTTAAATATAACATTTACCCACCGCGGAATGATGAAAGACGTTTTGCAGATCGTTTTCACTTGTTTCAATACATAAACATGCCTACACAATTCAACCACTACATGATAGCTGTGAGTGTTCTCCCTTACAAGGAAGTTGTTAGGCTTCGAGTGCAAGTAGGTGATGTCTGAAACTTATACTAAAATAAACAATACCATCATGTGACAATGTAATTGACGTATGCATTATCTTTTATGAAACCGCCTTTTTGATGGAGTGTGGCCATACTTATTATTGTAACACTGTTAAACATACTCCCAACACGATGCAAGGCAAAGGATTTGTAGTTGACTTACATTTATATTTTAGTCATATTCTATCAGAATACATTTCTTCGTTATGTTTCGCTCCCTGTTCTATGACAAGACATACATACATATTACTGCATACACAATATATCATTATATCACGCCNTATTAGTTATAAAAAAAATGTTTGTCCTTGTTAATTTGATGAGATGGAAAGTAGTTGGCATGATATAATCGTTTTCCACAGAACCGTATATCCCGTATCAGGTCAGTAACTAACCCTGTAACTATTAATATGTCAATGCTTCACAGGCCTCTGTAAACGATCAATTCCTCTTTGCCTATTCCATTTTCGTAGACATGCATTTTCCGGAAAGTACCATGTTGCTTTATTCTTTCAGATATTTATGGCTTATACATAGCCGAATACCATTTAATGTTAACATTAACTTAAATGCTTGCGATTTATTGGTAAATCAACATATTCTTCTGTTCATTGAATAAACCTCCAATTTCGACCGAGTACCGGTCAAAAAACAGCTGTATTTCATAGTAGAGTGATTTAAATCCCACTTAATTCATATATAAATAAATTGAATAACTTCATAATCTGCAGTCAACATCTGGTGCACCGAATATCAAAATAACATGTTCATTATATAAAATGATACATTCCATTCATCACAGTTTGATCCGAGACAAACTATCACCTCTGTCATTTTAAGATCTAAACACATACTTTAATTCTAAATGTAATAGAATACGTGTAACAAAGTTTCAATACGCTTGGGGTAATACTCTGCAGAGGTTGTTTCATGAAAACCCTTTTTACCATGGCCTTAACAGCGGAATACCACTTTTATGCTCTATTTACAACATGACTTAGGGATTGAACTATCCCAAAAATCATCAATTTGCGTCACGTGAACTATTTAATTAATTCGTCAGCATTCCACGTGTGCCGTTTTGTTTATGGTGCTCACTTCGTACCCAACATAGCCAGAATGACCGGCATCACTAAAAATAAACTTGAAACAATTGGCCGTATATACCAAAGGTACACAGTAAAGCAATTCCAAATTCGGTCTTTACTGTTCTGTAAAGGATCTACATACCAAACTGCGTGTAATAAAATGTTATATACTGAGATATTGTGCTATAATAATAGAAAACTTGACCATGCACTACCAACGTCTTATCTTAGGTCTGTGGCAATCGAAACTTTAGGATATATCTTTAATTGTTTAATTAGCTTTTACTTACCTCATTCAGAAATAAGTACCATACCAAGGGATTAGTAAAGAAAAACATCAACATATTCCATTTTAACAGGGTACCCTTAACAATTTGTTTATATGATAAACATATTATAAACACTTCCACAAAACAACAATTATAAATATCATCTTTTAGGTTTTAGGACTGCAATACGAGATTTTGATTCTATGTTCCTTCCTCGCATATGTTTTATGGTAATGATAATCTGCAACCAAAGTTTTACCGCAAAATGTAGGATTCACGGACATTAAAATTTGGCGAAATTAGATTTGTGTCCTCCCATTAAATAAAACAAATATTTATGTTCAATGTTCCCTAAAATGAACATGCTAATTGATCAAGCATGGCGTATTCGGTATGTATGTAAACATGTATGAATGATATATGTATTTATATAAGGTACTAGGGTTTACAAAGTGGAATAAATAATGTACATGTATTAGTGCAGAATAGTTGTTATCTATTAACACCGCAAAAATAAAAATATCTTCTAGTATCGAGTCATTTTTACAATAATTAAAATAACACGACAGAAGGAAAATTCAAACTTTGAACATATAATTTATGTCTGATGTATTCTGGATTAAACAAAATAAAATAAACATGTTTTAGTTTCGAAGTAAACAAATTAAGTTTGCGCGTGCAATGGTTTCAGGGTAAGCCAAAAAGAATATCACATAACCATACTAAACTGAAACAAATAACGTTGAATTAACGTTTGAAACATATCTTATTTTGTATACAGCTATCACAAACTGCTGACACGTATTAATAACATGTAGTACATTTTAAACGAAAGTAATCGGGAACGAAATAGTTTGAATTGCTTACCTAAACAATTATATTTAGAATAACATTGTCTTCATAGAATAGAATAGAACAATTTTACAAACATATGTTTAAATAATGTGAAAATGATGGACCGTTTACACTCAACTTACACTGGAAAAAAAATACTTTCACGTAGCACTGATTGGAGTGGGATAATAAAGACACTTGTTCACATTTGTTCGTTTTGTTTAAAAAATGTCCTTTATATTTATTAACAATACTATAATCTTTGGCATACTCTCCTATTATTATAATAGCATGTAAACGTTGAATACGCAAGTTTGCCTGCCGTATGATTCAAATCCGGGTCCGCTCGTGTCCAATGCGACTGCTCTTCCCCTATTTACACTGGAATACCATATAGTGAATCATGTATTGGTACATCTATCTTGTTTTGATTTTTACCGAATGTTCGTTGTTTTACGCACATACTCGGAAAATGTTCGGAGTGACGGATAAGTACGACGTCAGGCGATGATACACGACGTTCATTACCGGTGTAAACCCTTAATGTCGACGGCTATCACACAAAATGCGTAGTCGTACATACATGTAGTAACATATACAACCACGGTTACTTACTAATGCATTTCAAATGCATGTGTCATTAACATGACTTGGATTCGTTTATAATCTGTTCCGCAATGAAAATCAATGCGTATTATTGTTTTCTCATTTGGTCTGTTAAGTAGAGTAATCATATAATAATTGATGTTTTTATTGTTGGACTTAAGTAAATATATTGTATTTAGTACAACAACAACATGACCTTTATTGAGCTCAAATCACAAATACAGTGACACATGAGTATAGAGTGACAATGCAATTTTTACAAAAAGTTATTAACAATTGTGACATGGTGTTAAAATTTATAGAGAAAATAGAAAAAAAAAGAATTGGAGCTGATATAAGATATGGGACATAAATATAGATTGAGTGGGGGAATGGTGATGTTGACCTGAGAAATGAACAATATTTCCTTTGGCCTAAATAACCTGTTTGTTTACCTGGATTACTGAAATAGACTATAGTTATGGGTTTTCCGTTTGGTTCTATTTAGAGCATGGTGAATTTGATTGGTTAATTTATTTTTATCTGCTGCAGTAGGGCGCTTCGCTGATATGTGTGTAAACCCTGGAATGAGGTCAGAAATGTGCGTTTTGTTTGTGTTTGCACTTTTGTTAGCTGCAGAATATTCACGGAGAGTGATTAATTTATAGTTTGCATATTAATAAAAGTGATGTGGAGATTTAAAATGTGTGGACTGTAATTGTCTGTGATTCAGACGGATGTGATTCACTGTGATTTAAAGTGATTCTACTTAAAGCGCATTAATTCGTTAGTGCGTTTAGATGAATAGCTTATTATAAAAACTCTTAATGTTATGGTTTCTTTGATTCGTACGTTTAAAGCACAGTTTAAATACACACAATATGCAACAACTTGAAACCAGGAAGTAAACGAAAAACAGACAAAGCTTTAACGTGAAACCTAACGACGCACATTAAACTTGTATATCATGTTAGTACGAGTTTATCTAAAACCTATGAACGCCCATATCAGTTTTCAAAGTTTTGTTAACGTGTGTTACGATTGTTGGATATATAAAGCCGTCTGTTATGTTTATGACCGAAATTTAATAAACAAGATACATTCATTATAATGTGGATGTGTATAAGTGAACTTATCAGTAAAGTACTATTAAAGATATAAACGTCAAAGTCAATGGCAACGCGACCTGAAAGAGTAAACGCTACGAAGATGTACACGCCTACGCAAATCAATATGGATTATAAAAGGACAACAAGTTATGCAACACATGATGAACGAGGTGTTAAAAAGCAAGAATTCGATGTTAAGAAGATTCCCTCCCGACAGAAGTTAGAAGACAAATCACAAGAAAAAACAAAGAAAGGTTCAGTTACAGTTCAGGAAGACTTTGTGTCAGGGAAAGAAAAGGAAACTCTTCTCAAAGAACGCAAAGACTCTGGGACTGTCCCGAAAGGATTTGTGTCAAAGACCGACATGGAAATACGCCTCATGGAACGTAAACTTAAACAGAAGGATTCCAGTGGGGCTAAACGTTCTTCTGTTGAACAAAGTAGTGGAGTGTTATTGGAGACGGGTGCACGCATAGACAATGTGAATCACAAGAATGGTTCAGATTTGAAAGGCAAGTCGTCTTCAACAATCATAAATAAGGTTGATACTGCTATTACCAACGACACTTTACGACAAGGTGCTAGTGACTTCAAGTCCAATGCATCTTCAAAAGGAAGGCAGAAAGTAAATACTTCTGTTGTTAAGGACAATATACTACAAGGTGTGTCTGACCAAGCGACGACAAATATAAAGAAGATAACTCAAACTGAATATAAGACGCTTGATACTAAGGTTAATAAAGAGGTCCCGCAGCCACATTTGAAAACAAAGGAACAAGATGATAAGGACTCATCGGTAAGCTTAACATCATTAGAAACATCCGGACACCGTATTACAAAAGCTATAGTACTAACATCAACTTCTTCGGAGCAAGATAGTCAAAATACATCTAACGACGTCGGATCCAGAGTTGCTAGGTCTACAGCATTGACTAAACCTGCTCCTTCAAGTCTTCAGAAAAAGAAAGAATTTGCGAACAAGGACGGACCGTTAAGTTTAAATGCGCCAACTCTTGCCAACGTTAAACTGTTGATAATGAATACCGACGGTAGTAATAAAGGCAGTAATAACAATGGTGATACTCGTGTGGAAAGGCGAAAACATGCAATCCATGATATTATCGACAGATATAAACCTGACGTTGTTTTATTTCAAGAATTTACTTGGGTAGGTATTACAGGCAACACATGGATAAAATGGCCAATACCCGGCAACTATGTGTACAAGGGCAATACGGAAGCGAGTATAATGATCAACAGTAACAATGTTGATGTGCAGAGCTTGCCAGCTACTGACATTGACAACATACTGGGAGAACTTAAGAGGACTTCCAATAACAGGCTCAAAAAGGTATTTCCCATGGATTTTACGCCAGTTCCCCGGATGTGTCTGACAAGGGTCATGGTCAAGACAAAGCCTGCTTTGGATTTCATTTGCATCTCGTGGCACGGGATATGGAAAATGTCTCAACTTAAGAAACTCGAATACTTTGAATATTTAATGGAGTTCTTTCGTCATATAAAAGAAAAGTACAACATCGCTATGATGATAGGCGGCGATTTCAACATAGATACGGACAGTATTAAAACCCTTGTTCTGACCCCGTTCAAGTTATGCGTGTATGAGGCTTCTAAGAGACGGACTAGCAATATCATTGACTTTTATATTGTATCTTACGAAATGGCATTGGACGACATACAGTTTGTGAATCTCGAAAGTGATACAAATGTCGTTAGTCCGAATGAAATACTAGACCACGACCCCGTGCTTGCTACTTTGAAACCTTGTTTTGAGGCAGACAAGACGGACGCCTATGTGAATCGAAATGATGTTTCAGATTCAAAGTCGAAAGGAAATGTATGTGACGAAAGAACATTCGAGGACATACGGGGCCTATGTTTGGATCTCGAAGGAGATACTAACGTCGATCACCCGAATGGAATGCTAGATCATGACCCCGTGCTTGCTTCTATGTCACCTTTATCAGAGGCGCTCAACCGCATGTGTGAATTGCAATAATTTTCTAGATTCGAATTAGAAAGGAAATGTATCTGACACAATGGCCTTGGACGACATGCAGCTGTTGGATGAAGAACGAGAGACTACCCGAATGGAATACTCGACCACGACTCGTTCTTGCTACGTTAAAACTTAACCTAAAATTAGAAAGGTGTGCTTCTTTATGCAGTAGGACGTTTCCATCTTGTACTAAGAGGTCAAGGATCATATAAAATACGGACATGTCGGGCTAACATTGTATTCAATCTTTGAAAACAACGTTTTATGAAGCTTTATCCACGCAATATGAATTTTATTATTTAAAGAGTAAAGACATATGGCGAGAGAGCCTGTCGTTAGAAGTGTGTCGGGAACGTCCTATACGAGAGACACGTTCACAGCTGTTGGCCTTAGGAAATGATTTTTAGAACTTAATGTCAGTTTTTGAAAATATATTTGTGTGCATATTTAGGATGTGCCAGGCATATTGAGCATGCAGTGTTAACTATTACTAAATATTTGTAGTGTGTGTGGTTCCTGTGAAAATTTTACCCATTACAATTGAAGATATTAACTCATTCTCGTAATAACATTCATATGGAAATGTACAAGGACCATCACTGAAGGCTGTGATAATGGTAAGTTATTTTTGTGTAGAGCATGACTGAATTATACCAGATCATAACTCATTTGATCATCCTTTGATGATAATGACCTTTATTGTGGAAATGCATAGTGCACGGACCATCACCTCTTTCTGTAGTAACATGTTTATGTTTTCAGTTTTTAATATACATTATTGTATTAAGTATCAAACGTTACATGTATATGCACATTTCACGATAAAGATGCGTGGAATATTTTATTGCACTGAATCGTTATATAAGAATATTTATTATTTGTATATTTTTTTAACAAACTGAGCAAATCCATATTTGTCTGTTAGCAATATTTACGAAAGTGCCTTTGCATTTGGAATTTTACCAACAATACCACTGTTGTCAGTTTAGTCCTATACGCTAATGGAAATATGAATAAGTATACTTATGAAGTTTTGCACAAGTTCTTACAAGCACTTACTGGTCGTATATACTGGACGATTTGAGCATGGAATTTGCACTACTGGTATAATGAAGGCATGCCTTAACTACAAGATAATCGTGTGTTAATAAGAATTTTTATCCTGATAATGTTTATGAAGTTTCATTGTTCCTTTACATTTGTCTTTGTCTGTTCTCATGAATGTTCGTTTAAATAAGTTCGTGTAACGTCATGCATGGTGATACTTTATTCCAACCCACATGCGCGTTTCTTCCTAATATTTAATGCAGCCCATAAGTGGAGCATTCGCGTTTTACTTAGTTTATGTATACATACAACAATACTGAAAAATATAGCAATTTGGTAAGATGTTTACACTTTCCGTTCCGATATTCATAGGATTTTATTCCTTGATAATGTAAATGTTTGATTTGTGAATGGACTTTATTTTTGGGCGTAATGAATTCCTGCTTATGAACGTCGTATGTGATTGGAATGTAAACATATTGTGAAAGGGCTGGTGCAATTAAAGTTAAACAAATATAACTTGAATTTTAATCACTGCTTTATCGTTATTATGTTGCTTAATGCGAATCTTATCTGTGACCTGTCCAACATGATACCACTTTTTTAGCGTTAACGTCGACCTTACTTAGTCGTCAACGTCGATGTAAATTATTAAATTATCGCGAAACAACGGCCATGAAATCGTTTTGCACATTTAAATACATTAACCTGACATACATTTTTAGGCGACTTTCACATAAATATTCTTTCCGTGCTTCACATACCATAATCTTACGACAACAACAAAACAATATTCACGCGTGAGTAATATATTTGGAAATCTTGTATGCGAAGATAGTACCTGGGTATTTGGTCTTTTCGTAATTAAGAAGTTGTCTCCCATTCGGGTAGGTATCACGAGTATCCCGGGTAAAAAGCGGTCCGTCTAAAATGCGAATATGACTCCTATCCGCGGATTGACCGAAAAGTGCGGATATGGACGAATACATGCAATATCGACACTTTTCCTGCAATGTTTAATAAAAAAATACACAATATGTGTTAAATATGTTAGTATTGTCTCAAAATATAACAATTTAATAGACATTATCATTTTCCAACTCTAAATTCATATCCGCGAACATGACGAAGTGCCAGAATAATGTTTTAGGGCTACACACCACAAACAATATAACCATGCCGACACCACATATGTTTTGTTGTATAAGTTTACATAATGTTTATATAATATACTGAATGTATGAATGAATGGGAGACAACTTCTTAATTACGAAAATCCCGAATACCAATACAAATCGAAAAACCTCGATAAATGGAGAGTAGCGGAATGAGTCGAACGTGGGTATCCGACGATGGCCATAACTTACATGGGACTTTTGTTTGCTATTAAGACATTTTAACATGCAATAACAGTGTTAAAGACACGTGGATATGCCCGCATAGAGATATGCGAAATAAAATATTCGTTAAATTAATGGCCCCTTGCATATTAGATTGGTGGCGCGCACAGGCTAATCAGGGACGATACTTTCCGCTTTAATGGACTTTTTCGTTTAATGGAAGTCTCTTTATAGCAAAAATCCTGGTTAGGCGGAAAGAGCCGTCCCTGTTAAGACTGTGCGGACAGGCTAATCTGGGACGCCACTTTACGCATATGCATTACACCCCGTTGTCCATGAGCAAGGCTCAAATCTTAATAAAATAAAACTGTCACAAAGTTAAATTTGAAATACACGCAATGTCCGAATGGAAGCGTAATGTGTGAAGCTACAATATGCCAAAAGCAACGATAAAAGGCTGTGCATGTGCACACGTTATGTTAGGGTATAGCAATGAGATATGAGAAATAAACGATGTTCTCTTATTTTTACTAAGATATTGATTTCACGCATTAGTAAATATCGCTGACTTTGTTTAGCACTGTCGTTGTTTATTTCATGTATTGTAGCGTATAATGAATAATAATTAAAATTGAGCTCTTGAACTAGAAAAGTTTCGCCTATTCAGCAAATAGCAGCGACAGGGCCGGGTTAAGTCGAACCAATATAATATACGTGCATGTAATATTCACTTAAATCAAGTATTTTGAAATTGATATTTCGAAACACTTAAGTTGCATTACTTGTATGATAGTTTTCAAAAATGCATGTAAATTGACAGCGAACGAAACACGTGTGAACCCTGAGTCCACTTTCAAACAAACATCATGTCATCCAAAGGTGTTCGTTTTTCATTTTTCTTGCTATTCTAGATTTCTTAGTTACATGCGTCAATATTGACAGACATGGCGATAGGGCGACAGCTGCGCTACATTTAGTAATAATGTCGGCGCTAAAACTTATTGCGGTATCTAGAAATTACTCTTCATATGAAGATGTTAACTTTATATTGATCCGAAGATGGTCCACAAAACGGCTTGTGCTATCAACATTTCTATGCAGAGATAAGACGTATTTGCTCGAATACGAACATTGGTTGTCTGGTTGGTAAAACACAGGCGCCAGAACTCATAGGTCGTAGTTTCAGTTTGTCACTAACAAACTGTTCTAAATAAATAATTTTGTATTTAGATGTTTACTGCTATGATAGCCTTAAGTGTTAAGTACTTGTCGAACATTACAATTTTAAGAATTTTCTGGTTGGAGTATACGGGTCAAGAACTTAATCTAGTCAGTGTTAATTTAGAGAAACGTGCTAGCTTTTGATTTATGAGTGGAACCCTTTTTTTTACTAAAAACAAACTGCTAGATAACCAAAGCAAACATATATATATCATAATTTGCATTGATCTTTGCATTTGAATTTGCATCATCATTTGAAACATCATTTACAACATCAAGTAACCAACCGCACAAGCCCTCACAACCTAATGAATATGTACATGTAAACATTTGTCCACCGATAGCGGTTTCTTATAAGGCTATCGCATTCAATCAAGCATGGTTTATTTATATTATCAAAGTACATTGAACGCAATTGAACTTTGAAGAAGATATGTAACGTCAACCACTTGCGGCGAATATTTTATTAAAGGTCTTATAAAAAAAAGTCTGTTAAACTTTAAGGCAGGGTAATTAACTTACATGCTGCCCTCCGTGGAAAACCTTTTCTCTTTCAAACTTCTTAAAGTGATTTTAGTGCTTATTTTGACCAAATTCACCTGCTAAAAAAATATATTTGTTTCCCCTTTAATTACCTTGAAATGTCCCTATAAATATTAGCTTTATTTGGAAAAAGACTAAATTTGAAATAAAAATCACAAAGTAAGAGGCGTTTGTGTAAAGAATCCCAGCACTCTCTATTTCACATTCTTTATTTCTGTTACTTTGAAGTTAATTAAGCGAGTATGATCGAATGAAGCAAATATTATAGCAAACGTAATAGTTAATTTAGTGAACATGGTCGAACTTGACAACAATGATCGTAAACTAAATATGGAAAACAAAAAAGTTCAAGGTCGGCATAAAAATCGTGTCGGTCGGGTTAGCGGAAACAAATAACTTTCTTTTACGCCTTATATTTAAACTATAATAAGTTTATTCGCAACTTACCGTCTAAAGAACATTAATCCCATCAATTTATACCAAGTAATACAGTTCACTTAAATTGAAAAGAATTTTCTTAAGATTTGTCGATTTCATGCATACGAGATTCGATTTATAATAAACAAATGTACGGTTTCAAAAGATGTTTGCTTTCATCAAATATTTGTACACTGTTGAAACGATGTAACAGATGTTAGCACGTGTATAAAAAGGGATAAATATTTCAGAATAATCAACGGTGGTGTGCAAAGGTCAAATACATGTGAAGTGAGGTTACCGCCAGGCGATCTTTTTAAACCACGCGTAGCACATGTACACAACTCATGCGCGTCTGTTCTATTTGTAGAACGGAAATGAGAACATTAATGCGCTCGATGTATGGTTTATAAACAATAGCGTATACATGTAAATCCACGTCTTTGCATTTCCGGTAATATTGATCTAATAAAGTCATCCTTTCTGCATAGCTCGCGCTGACCTTTTTCAGTTGCACAAACTCATGGCCTTGTAATATACATAAATTCGTACACACAAGAAATGAGGCCCGTCCTTGTATGTTTTTATCCGGGAAGTAAATTTCGCCTGTTATCAACTCTCGTTCGCGGAGGTGTGTAAAATCTTTTCCAAGCAATACAGTTCGTGATGTAATTATCGGTTTCAATGGATATTACGTGAAAATCGGCAAATTTTGTGTAAGACCTGACAGGAAGATACAAATTTATACCGCTGTGCATAAATTTGTACTATTTAACACGGGGAGAAAATTATATGGCATCTTTGTTTTTCTTCTTGGAAAAAAAAAGGACCATCATTACAATATTAGCAGGGAAGAAAACGTTTCGGTATTGGGGAAAACTGATGCAATAGTTAATCTGTAAAAATAGATTAGCGCTAAAGTAACTACATTTTAGTGTATGTGCAATAGCAAGAAACAAAAGTTAAACAATAAGAAGTTTTTTTTTAAATAAATTCATCAGACGAAAAGTAGTAAGTGATTACGGCTACCTGACTGAAATTGAGGGCAATTTTACAAAATACCTGCCAATCACTCTCTAAAGAGATGCTATATCCGTAGTCGTTTTCCAAAAGCATGTGTTCAACTTGGAGCGATCAATTAACAAAGTCAATAAGATATACTGAACAAATCTAGATAAAGTTTTGTAATATGTAATCGATAAGTTGAAGCGTTGGTGGTCAAACAAGTACGTCAATAGGGTAAGCAATTAGAAATACGCCTTTATCATATTTTTGGCCTATTATATCTCAGATATACTTCGTGAGATTTTGTAATGTGTTGGTGGTAACAGTAGTGCTGTTTGCTCCCATTGCCACGGACAAATGGTTTGTTATAAATGGTTATTGATAAATACTTGACATTAAAAGCCATGTGTTATATTCACAAACCTTGTATATGGCTTGAGACTTAAGAGTAAAAGAAATATGAAGGACTTTTTTAAAACACTTTTATTTTAATTCTTACTTGACAATTAACAATTTGCGCGTTTTAATAAATAATCAAATAAATTAGATTATCGTTATTATAACTGAAAACATTTGCATAGAAAGAAGTATTTTCTCGAGCCAAAAGTGTCTTGAATACCACGTAAACTTGGGTCCTGAAATCTGGATCGTTTTTACTTCGATTGGCTTTGATATCTATGTTTTCCAGCTTTAGAAATGAATAGCAATAAGAACAAAGCATGCAACAATAAACACTCGCAATTTTAAAACAATTTAAAATGAGAACGGATATTACATAAATATTATTTCTTATTATTAGTGGGAGAAAAATGTGCTAAACCACACACGCGCAGATTTGATAGTCTTTTCGAAACTATGGAAACAGCGCAGTACTTAGCGATCAATTAAAATTCACGTCATGGTAATTGATACTAATTTGATGCCAAGAGCTATATGCAGTTGCTAAGCGACACCTGTAACAAATCAGTTGAGAAGTATACCCTTATTATCGACAAGAACAAAGTGACACACCACTGACGACGAATATTGTAGTCGACATGTTAAGGATTATTGCTTTGACCATAGTCTTAATAATAAAGCGTAATTGCTGGATATGGGACCGAATCAACGTTACGATCAAACGTATACAGGACTGTGTCCATACGGAGTAACATGATGAGCGTCAATTTGGTGTTTCCTGATGGAAATAGCTTGCCTATTACCAAACTGGGATGGCCAATGTATGGATCTTATTTTGGAATATTAGTCCAGGCAAACCCTATTGGGCCCCATATGGTTAAACATGCTAGGATATAGCAGGGTTTCATATATGGATCTGCTTGGTTGGTACGGGCCAGATATGGGCATATAATATCATGTGGGTTTCACATGGTACCAAAAAAATTGCCTATCTATTGCAAATTTCAGAACCATGGCGAATTGCCTGCTGGTATATGATGTATATGCTTTTTATTTATTTACCCTTAACAAGTTTTGTGAAGTGAACTAATAGTATATCAGTGAAACAAATTCATAAAAATAACAGTATAGCACACTTATAAAGCAGAACCGATGCTTAACGCAGCGATAACTACCCTCTTAGACAATTGTTGCACTGCCACCAAAAGAGTGTTACTTTTATTTCACAAAACGTTGCATAGCCATTAAGAGTTCATTTTTTGTCACTCCATAACTGCTGGGATCTTTAAAAAAAAAGACGGATATAAAAAGCAACTAAACTATTGAGATTTGCATTATTTACATTGACGATGGTCACTAGAAAGTGTATGAGGACGGGGATTCAAAATTATGTCGTGGGCTCCACGCAAGACTATCGTAACTTACTATATATTATATAGTGAGTTACGATAGTCTTGCGTGGAGCCCACGATGTGCTCTGCTCGTGAGTTTAAAACGCTAGTGGAATGGTTGAGCCTGACGGTCGACATCAAACTCCACCCATAAATAATATGTAATGTACCGCATTGTATGTGCAATTGGTAATTTACCTTAAATAAAACATCAGCTAGTTGTAACAAGCATTTCGCTCCTGATTATGTTTCTGGAATAACATTATTTCCTCATTATATGTGAGTAAGTTCACTAGCGAAAACGGATAGACATATTGTTAACTTTGAAATCTAAGTGTGAACTTTACGTTGATGGTACGGACATGGGTGTGTCTGATCGGACATGGAACAGACGGATGGACGAACTAGCGCATATATGTGTCCCAAAAGAGTTCACTGATGAAGGACTTATGAGCGGTTCTTGTTAGAAAAAAACATTCAACCATTTTAAAATTTGTATTTCTTCATTCATTTTTTTCTCAATTTACAAATGCATATAAAATATTGTATGGAGCATTAGGCATTCTACAGTTTTGAACATCTGTAATCATTATATATGGCACAAACAAACTTAACGGCATGTTCCATCGAATACAAAAAGTGTGCAAATTGTTATACGAAACACCACATAAACCAAATCCAAATGAATATATTTTGTAGAATGTTTTAACACCTTAACAACTACTTTTCAAGTAACAAACAATTAGCAGATTGACTTGTAAATTTAGTTTGAAAAAAAGAATACTAGTTTTTTTACGATACATGCTCACTTTTTAACTGAGATAAACGTTACATCTATTATTTAAAACCACAAATAGTTGCTAGCCATACATTCATAGTGATGTGTAGACGATAATTTTAAATGTTAAACATGGGTAATCATTCAATATACACAGTAACGTGCATGCATAGATAATACATATCACATAGTACATAGCACACAAAAATACATATAGATTAACCGAATACTTGAACAATAAATAACAAAAATAAATTAAAAATGGGGCTTAAAATAACTTTCTATAATACAATGTGTTACAGTTTCACACATGCAACAATCAACAATTTAATTGTCGGGCTTTGTTTTGGCTAAGATCAGTCAGCAGTTAAAGATCGATTTTTTTTCCTTTTATGTAACGATTGTATAACGTGTTCAATACAAACTAATGCCCGTTATCAACATACTAAGATATTAATTTAATATTGGCTATAAAACATCTTTCAACTTGGAAATCGTACATTTGAAAGACAGAGATAAATTATGAAAGGAAAAAATCTGTAATGTCAGTTTCCGAAACCTACGCCATTTAAAATAAACAATATGTCAGTTTCCTAAACCTACGCCATTTAAAATGAACAATATGCTATCTCATTTTGCATTTGTAACAAGATAATTCAAAATTGCGTTAAGTTATCGATTTAAAATTGACCTAAATACCATGTTTATTTAGCATTAATGTAATATTCATTTTTTTCTGATAACAAACAAACCGTTGTAAGCCGGGGAATTTCAAGTGCAAACATTGCGCGGAAACTCGATTTCAATGTTTGCTTACAATGTGAAAACCCATATAGTTCAACCTCAACAACGAAGGAACGTGTCAAACGAAAACCAAAAGAAAATACGTACATGTTAGAACAATGTCCATAATAGGTATGTCCAATTTCAAACAATTTGAAAGCTCCATTATTTTCTTCAACATTCTTTTAATGCAGAACTGTATGTTGAGTTATACGGATAGCCTGATAGATTATATTAACAAACCTTTTTACACATTGGAAGCATTACAATTTTTTAAAAACCACTTGATGTGTGCAAAAGTTTGAAGTGTTCCCTTATTTTACCAAAGTAAGGATATGAATATAAACAGCGTTTTGCACAATTTTGTAAAATGGTACTTTGTTTCTTTTATACAATCAATTAAAAAATTGCTCCCCCAAAAATAAATCTTAAGTTGACTTTATTTCAGCTATACACTGCAGAGCACCTTTTTCAGTAACCAAACGATGTTTGCGAAAATTAAATTAAGTAAGTAGTTGGGAAGAAGGACTTAAACGCCAATTAAAAATACCGAACACAAATAATGCATAAGTTACGGGTAAATACGACTAGAAGGAATGAATACACTTGGGGCAACTCAGTTGATAATACGAGGTAACTTAATATGAATAATAAGACTAACCATATGCTACTTAATCAGTTAGCAATCAGTTAACATAACATGATTGTCGCCATGAGGCTATACATTGCGTTATCAATACATGCAAAATCGGTCAGTGTGAACGGTGGTTCTTTCTCTAAAACGGGTATTACTTAAGATGTCAAACACAAAAATAAAATAAAAAATAAAAAAATGAAGCATATTTCTCCACACACTGTCACATTTTCCAACCACTATCCACCGTTTCTGTTTTGTTTTTTTTTAAATATCTGTACCCATGACAACTTCAATTTTGAGAGATGAGAATAGTATAAAACTTTTTCAGACCAACATGAAAAATTCATTTCGATATTAAGCGATATTTAAAAAATTATTATTTTTGTATCGTTTAATTATTCGGTTTCTTTTATACCTAATGATAAAATATGACATTTCTGTAGTGAAATAACGGCAGTAAAAATAAACAAATTTGCGCTGGATTAATGACGTCATTTCGTCAACAGAACAGCTGTTAATTATTTTCTTGAAAAAAAGGGGGGCATAAAAGAAACAGAAAATTTGTTAAAGGCAGTGTTAGATCGTTTGTTACTTCACTCGTGATCATAGAAAAATAATATTTTCACTCGTGGCTGCACCACTCGTGAAAATATATCTTCTATAATCACTCGTGAAATAACAAACGACCTTACACTGACATGAACAAATATCCTCTATATGCATGTAATTACAGATAACAGATACAGTTATATTGCTAGTGAAAGAAACTGATAATAATGCTGCTACTGCTTTTGCTGTTGCTGCTATGATGATGATGATGATAATGATGATTGTCATTGAATCACACGGTTGAGGTATCACTTTCTGCTACCGTCGTCCCCCTGAGCACACGAAGGGTAGAATGCACTTCATCGGCGATGACGTCATATCATCCGGACTAAGTTTACTGTTCACATCACATCCGGTCATGTCAGCGCCTGCGCGCTGCAATTTCCTAACTGCGAGACTATTGTTTGCCAAGGAAGCGTACATCACCGGAGTCTTACTACTGTTGTCCCTCGCATTTAAATCCGCTCCGTTTGAGATTAACACATCGATAATACTGACGTCACCGCGGTGGGAGGCCAGGTGGAGCGCAGAGCATCCGCCTGGGACGCCGTCAGGAGATCCCATAGTCAAGTTTACGTCGACGCCCGCTTTGAGACAACATTTCACCATTTTGCGCGCGCCTCGCAGGACGAACGCGTGAAAAGGCGTCCAACCGTCCACTTCATGCATGAACACGTCACAAGCGTACTTCCGGTTCTGCTTCACCAGCTGCTTCCCGGCGTCATTCAGACTGTCTTCGTCCCGGCGCAAGAGCGCCAGCAGTGTGCAAGCGTCCGAGTGTAGGTCATTCTTGGTCATCGAGACGCATTTAACCATCGGACCAGCGGAGACGTCAGCAGATGGTCGGAGGTAAGGTATAAATCTGGAACGAGACGATACCGATATTTCAGACATATGCAGACAGTTTGATTATCTAATTCAATAAAACAATCCGTACAAACACGTTACTTTTGTTCGTTAAAATGGCTCAAGTACTAAGCATGTTTCGGCCATAGCCTTCATAAGTGGTATCAATATAACATAGGAAGTGACTTCAACGTCATACAGTAACGTTACGTCGTTTGGCGAAATAAATATAATCTAAGGAACCTCTATCCGATCACTTTACAATCACGCAAGCTAAAGTAAATGACATTAAAAAATCTGTGCATATGTTTATGTGTGATTCATTATTCATTTTTAGCATGGGTTCGAATTTCAACGCAAATGATCAAATCTTCTTTCTTCTTTTCCCCAATACTTAATTTGCCAGGAGCATATACAAAAGCAGACGTAGTTATTTTCTAAATGCTATTGCTCTTTTAAAGCATGATTTCGTGTTTATGCATGTGCAAAATATTATTTTCATGCAGACCATTAAGTATATTAATGTAACACACACATATCGATAGGGTTTTTGTGCGCATGTTGCAAACTGTCAAACACCATAGCGTCTGGCATGAACAAGGACAATGGGCAACGAATGGATATCTGTAAAAGGGGGTAAAATATACTTTACGAAACACTATAGTTGTGTGCAATTCCATGTTCATCATCAATTCATGTTATACGTGTTAACCCTTTGCATGCTGGGTAATTTGTCATCTGCTAAAATGTCGTCTGCTGAATTTCTAAAATTAGCATTTCCTTCACTTTTTTTCAAAGACCACTATCAGAATAGCAAACAGTTTGGATCCTGATGAGACGCCACGTTTTGTGGCGTCTCATCTGGATCCAAACTGTTTGCAAAAACCTTCAAAATCCGGTTCCAGCACTGAAAGTGTTAAAAGATAACGAGAAGTGACCGATACATATTGAACTTCGCGTCCCAAGCCAGTACAAACATTTAAACTGGCAGCTATATACAGGAAACTCATGTTGATTTATTGATAAAGAGCCGGGCTTATCAATAAGTGCGGGAAAAACAGTTTACGCTGCGAAATGTTGAAATCAATGTAAAAGTTGCAGACTGGCACTTACAATAATTCCTAGTTGCACAACCTATTATTAGACTTAGGAATAAATAACAGACTTAGACGCAATACATCTTACCCCATAATTTGAATCGATACAGGCTATCCGATGATGAACGTTGTACAATTACCGCTTAGAAAAAACGCGCCAAGATCTGAATACATGTGATTGACAATATGTGGCGTGTTCTGAGAAAACAGGGCAATATGCTTGTGCGTAAATTGTCATCCCAGATTAGCCTGTGCAGTCCGCACAGGCTAATCAGGGACGACAATTTCCGCTTTCATGGAATTTTTCGTTTAAATGATGTCTCTTCTTAGCAAAAATCCAGTTTAGGTGGAAAGTATCGTCCCGGATAAGCCTGTGCGGACTGCACAGGCTAATCTGGGATGACACTTTACGCACAAGCATTTTGCCCAGTTTTCTCAGAACACGACACATATCAGTTTAAACGCACCTTGCAAACTAGACAAGAACATAAAGCTTAAAAGGCAGACACCCAAAACATGTTTTTATAGAAACTTTTGAGTACATATCTAAGCGAATAATGCATATAAAATTGCTTCGTTTCAATTGTTTAATAATATAACAAAATAACTCACCCACATTGATAGCCACTCTGCTAAAATGAAACACTTTTCTTTTACTCTAAATCATAGCTTAGTGACAATGTCGATTTTTGAATGTCAAAGCCTGCAAATACGTATTCGAATAATTTAAAGCAAAACATAATCAATAAACCGTGAGACTTAACTCGATTAGTACTAACTAATGTATTTCAGCAATAAAATATGTTTAATGACGCTCGGTCTTTCGCTTCATTTGCTGTGAAATACTTTCGTGATCAAAACGAATCTTATATCCCCGCAATGCCATTGAGTTAGCCTTCTCATATTTATTTATTTACCTTTTAACAGTTCTTTAACGATCAATTCTCAAGAAAATACACGATAACCGCTGAAATATGCTCACATCTAAGTCCGTTTCAGAATTAAAAACATAAACACAAAATATGTTTTGGAATTCTTAAATGAACACAAATTCAGTCCATAAATATTCCACAACCGAAATGGTCCAGACACCAGAATGGTGTAACAAACACTACCTTAAACGCCACAGAAATGGCAAGTATTGAGAAATGAAACATTCGTGCATTTGTTCCTCACGTATCAGTCACTTTGTCCGAGACTTAAGTTCGTGCCATACAATGCGATATCAGGAATAAACCAACGGTGGCTAAAATGTTATTTCCAATATGTTGCTCGTGTTATCTAGTGTGATTGTAGATAAACAAATGTTTACATGGGCGCTTCTCGTATTGAATATAATAGCAACAATATAGATATGAATAATTGATGTCGCCACCCTTTCGTTGATTAGAGTAGCTCCTAATAATGGCAGAACTAATATAAAAATCAAACGATTGACGTAGCACGAGACATGTTATGCTTACAGCGTTGAAAAGTATAACTTACCTTAATTTAGCCCTCACTTTTTTAATCAGTGCACTAAAATTGGCTTCTTTCATGTTTACATCCACTACGAGAATAAAGACATTGTGTCCGCCACCCGTAATTTATTATCGATCTAAATATCGGAACGCGTGCTGTGACGTCAGGCGATCGTGTCCTACTGCTCTATTTCCGTATTTCAAAATCGCCGGAAAACAGTCGATATAAATATATTTCTCAGTGGCTCTACTGTAAATAGAAACTGATTTGCACACACCAAAACATTGGCATACGCTCGATTGACTGTCCCAACGCGATAGATATTGTCCTTAGCTCGCATGACTACTCCGATGCGATAGATATAAACATCGGCATTACGCAGCATTATTGCAAAAAAAAAATACAAAACGTGCGCGCGCCCGAGTCAAGAGACCTTTAAAAAGAACACAGTCACCATGCAGTTACCGTAAGCGTGTTTATGCGTTAATTTAAGATACACTGAATGTGTCAGGTATATTTATTTCTAACTAAAACAAACATATTGTCCATTTATACTTCAAGTAATTCAGGACTGTTCCAGCCCAAAATATAGTTTTACCTTAAGGCGAACGGACGGATGGACGAATGGTTTGATTCGTGCTACGAGAGACGCATAAACGTAACGTGTATTATTATCGATAAACGTTTTAAAAGTTTCTATTTTTTCACAAAGCATGTTTCTATTAATGCTAATATGTACCTATTTATGATCTACATGTATAATGTATAAACTTCAAAATTATATGATGTGCAAACTTATATATTTCGATAAAATGGATCGAATATCGTGTATAGTAGTATTTGTGCGTGTGTTCATGAGCTCCTGTCGCACGTTAGGCTTCATTATGTGAGGATCATGAGTGTGTCCCCGCACTCCTACCTAATTAATTTACTGGACTCACGAAAGGTGGAACGAATTTTGAATTATAGCTGCAATTTAAAGCTAATTAATCACAAGCTAGTTACAACTATATAAGCTGTTCAAATGACGTACAGGTACATGGACGTTAACGCGCATAACGCTCAGTGAAGTTAATTAGCCGCCAGTTTCGACGGTCCGTAAGTGATGTCTTCAGTTGTGGATGCCTGCGTATACAGGTAATGACTGAGTGTGGACGATCGGACAAAATACGTTAATATGTAGTTATAATATTTAAATGTAAAACGAAATGGGCAACGCGTTCTGAGATAAAATCTATTTATATTATAGTCATTAATATAGACTAGGATACAGTCAATTTATGATAATCATTATGACGTCAACAATAATTGTAATTTTGTGTAATTTTCATGTCATTTTTTGAATATTGATATTATTTTAGACACTCTACTTTTGTACCAAGCCTGCATTGTGACGCACTAAAGGCGGGTAGCCGCAAAGACATCTCCAGTTTCGTCTATGCGGTATGTGTACACGCAATCGTCGTAATGGTCGTTATAAGCCATTCTGTAGCATAATATCAATCGCTTTGGAATCCAATTATCCAACGACACAGACCTGCTCTTAACCCTTTGCATGCTGGGAAATTTGTCGTCTGCTAAAATGTCGTCTGCTGAATTTTTAAAATTAGCATTTTTTCTTCGATTTTTTTTCAAATAATACTATCAGAATAGCAAACAGTTTGGATCCTGATGAGACGCCACGTTCTGTGGCGTCTCATCTGGATCCAAACTGTTTGCAAAGACCTTCAAAATCCGGTTCCAGCGCTCAAAGGGTTAAAGTGGACTCTTAATGAAAAACACGTCACGCTAATCACCTAACAGTAGCGTAACAAGGTTGTGATATACGGGTTTGTTTTGTAATATCGCGTAAGTGACTACAATGACATAGTTTGTGAGCTGATAATCAAACAAGAGTTTCAGGTCGTGTCGATAACGATCGTGCACAGGTAACCAAACGTGGTTTCAAACATATCCTAATATTGCTAAGATCCCTTTAATTTCTCCGATAGGGTAAAGAAAAATTAATGCAATTAATAAAATTGTTGCTGCTGTTTAAACCGTTGCTGTTGTTGTTGTTGCTGATGATGATGATGTTAAAATTAGATAATTTCCTTACAATACGTATTCCTATATAAACCAAAAAGTATAAACGAAATTCATTATTGTAATATAATTCAATTCCTAAAAGAATATTCGTCCGATAAAAATGCGGAATAAACAGAAAAGTCATTAGTACTGTGCGCCAATTCAAACAACCTACCTTACGATTTTTAGCTTCCACGAATGCACGTATCACCTTTTTATCAGAACCACATACATGGATTTCTTTGAAAACGAATTCCTTGTTATCTTTTGCAGTGTTTGTCAAAGCGAGCCTTTCAAAGAACATGAAAGAAAAGGTCTGTTATCTAGTTCCACAAAACAGACACTTATCAAACCGTTTATCAAACAAACACACGATGTCCTCACACAACCTCTGATAGTGTTATACCATCGCAATGTTTACAAGTGTTCGCTTGCAAGAATGACCTCATTGTGAGGTTATCTGGTCGCACTTCGAACTCGTCTGGACCCATTTTGGTACGGACAAAGTCGTGGTGGGTTACGACGATGTGTGTATCGTCGATATGCCCGCAGTAACGTTTCTCTAGCCATTTTGCTTAATTTATTACGAGCATAGCGATAAGTTAAACATCGGAATGACACTGTATTCATCAATATAATTAAGTTCGATCCCTTAAGTGCCACATCATAGTACAGAAGGCTTATGTGGATATTTTGGACGAATTAGCGTACACTTCTGATTATGTATCATACTTATGTTAAGAGGATTTGGCAGCTCTTGGGTAACGTAACGAAATAGGAATGAACTGTTATGGGAAATGAGATTATCCTTGGGTAAAAGTGGCATGGTGACCTACATGAGATACAACGACCAAACAACTTATAACATGGGTAACTAAGAAGCAATTCAAAGATTTGCAGCAAATTAAACGACAATAAAGAAAAACGGGGTATTCCACTTGGGAATGGAAAACAAATCAAACGTTCAGGTAAAGAGACACTGCCTGTATTTATGATTGACAAATAAAGAGTTAAACTGGTCAAAACTTACATGGGACTGCAGTTGGCTATTAAGACATGAACATATCATTAAAGGTCGTATCGAAGCTACGATAACAGGGCTTTTAACATAAAAGACGCGTGGATATGCCAGCATAGAGATTAGCGAAATACAATAGTCCTTAAATGATGGGGCATTTGCATATAAGATTGATGGCCCGCACAGGCTTATCAGGGTCGACATTTTCCGCTTTTTTTGGAATTTTTCGTTGAAGGAAGTTTCTTCATAGCAAAAATCCAGTTTAGGCGGAAAGGGTCGTCCCTGATTAGCCTGTGCGGATTGCACAGGTTAATCTGGGACGGCATTTTACGCACATTCATTTAACCCCGTTTTTTTTCTAGAGCGAGGCTTAAATTGAAATAAAATTAAACAGTCACAAAGTTAAATTTAAAATACACGCAATGTTATAATGAAAGCGTAATTTGTTAAAGTTACAATATGCCAACAAAGCAAAGATAAAAGGCTTTACATGAGTAAACGTTATGCTAGGGTATAGCAATGCGATATGAGGAATAAGACGGTTAACTTAAGTGTTATCTTATTTCTACTGAGATATGGTTGCAACGCATTAATAAATATCGTTGACTCTGTGTGTTTTCTCCTCGTGCTTAATTTTCTTCTTACCGCCGTTGTTTGTTGCCTGTATTGTAGAGTATACTAAACAGCAGATACAAATTTAGCAACCCATCTACAGAATGTCGCCTATTCAGCAAAAAATCAGGGTCTGGGGCTGGTAAAATCAGAACCAATATAATTATAATATACGTGAATGTAATTTTGTATTCACTTAAACCAAGTGCTTTGAATTTTCGAAATACTTAATTAGAATTACCATATGATAGTTCTAAAAAAAGTATACACGTAAATTGAACGCGAACGAAACACGTGTGAATCCAAATTTGACTTTCAAACAAACATTACACAATCACAAGGTGTTCATTTTTCTCCATTCTCGGTATTCTAGATTTTCCACGTAATATGCGTCAATATTGACAGACATGGCGGTAAGGCGACAGCTGCGGAACATTTTGTAATAACGTCTGCGCTAAAATGTATTGCGATATGGATACACTTTATATTGATCCGAAGATGGTTCACTAGAAGTTTTGCCGAGCGTCAACAAAACGTCTTGTGCTATAGACATGTGTATTTAGGCTATCGCATGTAATCAAGCATTATTTTTTTATATAATATCAAAGAACTTTGAACGCAATTGAACTTTGAAGAAGATAGTTCATGTTTACATCTTACGGCGAATAATGTATTGACGGTCAGATCAAAACAATCTTCAAACATTAAGGCAGGGTAATAAACTAACATGTTGTCCACAGTGGCCCGCCTTTGTTCTTTCAATCTTCTAAAAGTTGTTTAGTGGGGGTTTTCGGCCAAATTCACCTGCTGAAAAGTTATATATGAGTCGCGTTCTTGGAAAAGTGGGCTTAGTGCATGTATTTGCAGTGTCATCCCAGATGAGCCCGAGCAGTCTTCACAGGTTATTCAGGGACGACACTTTTCGCTTTTATTGAATTTTTCGTTTCAATGAAGTCTTTTCTGAACGAAAATCCAGTGTTGTCGGAAATGTTCGTCCCCGATTAGCCTGTGCGGACTGCAAAGGCTAATATGGGATGACACTTAACGAACATACATTAAGCACAGTATTCCCAGAACGCGGCTTATATGTTTCCACTATAATAACCTGGAAACTTCCCTCTCAATGAAACTTTATTTGGAAAAAATACTTAATTTGGTCAAAAATTGACAACGTAAGATGCGTTTGCGTATACAATCCCTGCGATCCCTATTTCACTTCGTATACAATCCCACGATCTCTTTTTCACTTCGTATACAATCCCAGCGATCTCTATTTCACTTCGTAAACAATCCCAGCGATCTCTATTTCACTTCGAAAATCCCAGCGATCTTTATTTTACTTCGTATACAATCCCTGCGATCTCTATTTCACTTCGTATACAATCCCAGCGATCTCTATTTCACTTCGTATACAATCCCAGCGATCTCTCTTTCACTTCGTATACAATCACAGCGATCTCTATTTCACTGCGTATACAATCCCAGCGATCTCTATTTCACTTCGTATACAATCCCAGCGATCTCTATTTCACTTCGTATACAATCCCAGAGATCTCTATTTTACTTCGTATACAATCCCAGAGATCTCTATTTCACTTCGTATACAATCCCAGCGATCTCTATTTCACTTCGAATACAATCCCAGAGATCTCTATTTCACTGTGTATACAATCCCAGCGATCTCTATTTCACTTCGTATACAATCCCAGCTATTTCTATTTCACTGCGTATACAATCCCAGCGAAATCTTTTTCACTGCGTATACAATCCCAGCGATTTCAATTTCACTTCGTATACAATCCCAGCGATCTCTATTTCACTGTGTATACAATCCCAGCGATCTCTATTTCACTTCGTATACAACCCCAGCGATCTCTATTTCACTTCGTATACAATCCCAGCGATTTCAATTTCACTTCGTATACAATCCCAGCGATCTCTATTTCACTTCGTATACAACCCCAGCGATCTCTATTTCACATTCTTCCTGTGTTGTTACTTTAAAGTTAATAAAGCGCATAATTTTGCTCGAATGAAGCAAATATTATCGCAAACGTAAAAGTAAATTAATTTAACATGATCGAATTTAGCAACAATAAACGTAAACTCAATTTGGTATATTACACACATTTATTTAAAGTAAACGGTTATTATTTTATTCGCATCTTATCGTTATCCCATCAATTCATTCCAAGTAGTACAATTCAATTAAATTGAACATTCTTTTCTAAATACTTGTCGATTTCGGGCATACAAGATTTGATCGAAAATAAACAATGAGTGGTTTCTAAAGATCTTTGCTTTTAGAGATCATGTGTGTACTGTAAAAAGTATTGCTTTTATTTACTAAAAACTATGTTACGAAATCATATGGTGTTCTTTTTTCTCAATTCTTAATGTTCTAGATTTCCGCGTAACATGGTGCAATATTGACAGACATATCGATATCGCGACAGCTGCGGTATATTTTGTAATAAAGTCGGCGCTACAATTTATTGCGGAATTGAGAAAGTATTTTTCTATGAAAATGAACACTTTATATTGATTGTTCACGACACGTTTTGCCGAGCGCCAAACAAAACGTCTTGTGATATCGACATATGTATAAAAAAAGTTTAGCAATTGTAATAAAGGTTTTACTGATATTTTCAACATAAAGTGACAAACCGCACAAACAGTCACAACCTTATGACTACAGGATTTTTTGTGCCGATTTTATAGCCGAAATTCGGTTAAATACCCAATTGCAAAAAGTATTAATTTTTTTCAAAAATTTGCCAAAAAGAAAATAAAACATCCGAATTTCATTTTTTTTATTTGTTTTAAGAAATTAGTATCTAATGATTATTTTATCTAAATTTTTTTCAATTACATCTAACAAAGTATATAAAAATGATTTATATGATTTTGTCATTTTAATTTGAATTATTATAAAGAGCTATATCAAATTATTTTTTCCCAAATCAGTGGACTTTTCGCGCAAAAATAAAGCTAATGAAATTATTTTCCCAATTTCTTGAAAATGCCGATAAAATTCCGAATTCCAAAGCCATGGGCTATCCTCCCAAAAAAATGGGGGAAAATCCCTGGACTATGTTCATGTAATGATGAGTTGGTCGCTAGCGCTCTCTTATAAGGCTATCGCATTTAATCAAGCATGGTTTATTTATAATATCAAAGTACATTGAACGCAAGGTCATTACTTTTGCAGAAAATAGTTCATGTCAACACCTTTTAGCCTTGTTCGTATATCTCGAGCTGACCTTGATTTCGGTAGCACAAACTCTTGGCCAGGTCATTTGCATAAATGTGTACACACGAATTGAGGCCCGTGTTCATGGTGTTGTATGTTTTTATCCGTGAAGTAAATTGCCATCTGTTATCGACTGCAGTGCGCAAAGGTGTGTTAAAACGCAACTTTCCCCACACATTTTCTCTTAAATAAAAAAATGAAATTAACAACAAATAATGGAATTAAACTTAATCAGGGACCTTTACAACAGTTGTATAGGTCCCTGACTTAATGTAATTAGGTACGGATTATCGTTGCAGTGTGATGTTGGTAGTAGGTTTAGTTGAGATCTGACAGTTGTTGCTGTGTAGTGATGGTGGTTTTACATGTTAACCTTTTGGTAGTTGTGATGCAGGCGTGGTGGTACTTGTGATGTAGGCGTGGTGGTACTTATCATCATTATTGCATGTGTTCGTAATTTTGAAACCTCCACGTCAAGTAGGACTTTCATATTGATAAACATAGAAACAAGAAACCGTCGGAGACGGGTGATGCTCCCCAAAGTTTTTTTTTCACAATATTGCATTACTCTCTAAATAAATCATCTAACCAGAACCCACTAAAAACATGCGCATCTCCTCAAGGTAGTTAAGCTTCCCATAAANTTCTGATAACAAACCGACCGGTGTTAGCTGGTGAATCTCAAGAGCGAACATAACGCGGAAAATCGAATTGTTATGTTTGCTTACACTGCGAACACACAAAAAGAAAATCGAATAACTATGTTTGCTTACACTGCAAAAACTAAAAAGTTGAGTCTAAAATATGACTATAACTGCGGGTAAATATGACTAGATCTCCTAAAAGGAATGTATACAAGTTGGGCAATTCAGTTCATAGTACGAGGTAACTTATCATGCAGACTAAGGCAAAAGGTATGCTTCTTAATCAGCTAATAATCAATTAACATGATTATTATAACATGATTGTCATAATGAGGCTTTACATTGCGTAATCAATACATGCAAATTAGGTCAGTGTGACTAGTTTCTTAATAAGACAAACTTACTGGATGAATGTGCAACGTATTCAGCAATACGACTTCAAACCAACATTTAAGAATTTAACATTGATTCGAAATGATAAATGTAGATTGGCACATTTACATGTAATGATTATGTAATTATGTAAGACAAGCAACAACTATATATTGCAGTCGTATAACGTATTAACATGGATAACAGGTAACTGTAAAAGTCGCCTAACAAGCTTCTAAACAAATACCATAAAAAAATGTAATGAAATTATTCGCAAAAATTGTCCGGTATTGATTTTATGTAGGTGAAATCTTTGTAACAATCCCTGTACAACCGTGTTTTCCATTTTTTTTTTAAACTTACTTGGTTTAAGGCCTTAACAACATGTATTTGAAAGTGTAAATTCTTAAATGGGTATGATTTACGAATTTAAACATAAAATATAAACAAAAATAGGTTCAAGCATATTGCCCTACACGCATTTTCCAGATGTAAAACTAGTATCCATTATCCACCTTTTCTGATTTTTTTAAATAACATTTCTGTACGCATTACACATCATATTTTAAGAGATGAGAAATGTATATAATTAATTCAAACCAGCATTTTATATGTATTTCACCGCCTATCAATTTTAACGTAGCCATATTAGAAAAAATACTATATGTTTCTCGTTAAAGAATTTGACATGCATGTAATTATGGACGTCGGAAAATTGAAAAATGTTTAAATAGTTATAAATCGCTATTTCTGTGTACAATCAATAGCTTAAACAAATGAAAACCATGTTTGTGTCCTAAATGTAGATACAATTTCACTACAATTTCCTCTAAAGTCAGAGTTGCTATTGAAAGCTGCGAAGCGTCAAACTGATAATAATGATACTACTGCTTCAGCTGATGCTGCTGATGCTGCTGATGATGATGATCATGATTGAATCACAAGGTTGAGGTATCACATTATGCTACCGTCGCCCCCCTGAGCATACAAAGGGTAAAAGGCACCGTATCGGGGATGAGTTCATATCCTCCGCAATGTGTTTACTGTTCGCGTCACATCCGCTCATGTCCGCGCCTGCGCGCTTCAATTTCCGTACTGCGAGACTATTGTTTGCCAATGAAGCGTACATCACTGGAGTCTTACTACTGTTGTCACTCACATTTAAATCCGCCCCGTTTGAGATTAACACATCGATAATACTGACGTCACCGCGGTGGGCGGCCAGGTGGAGCGCTGAGCATCCGCCTGGGACGCCGTCAGGAGATCCCATGGTAAAATTCACATCGACGCCCGCCTTAAGACAAAGTTTCACCATTTTGCGGGCGCCTCGCAGGACGAACGCATGGAAAGGTGTCCAACCGTCCACTTCCTGCATGAACACGTCACAAGCGTACTTCCGGTTCTGCTTCACAAGCTGCTTCCCGGCGTCATTCAGGCTGTCTTCGTCCCGGCGCAAGAGCGCCAGCAGTGTGCAAGCGTCCGAGTGCAGGTCATTCTGGGTCATCGAGACGCATTTAACCATTGGGCCAGCGGAGACGTCAGCGGATGGTCGGAGGTTAGGTATAAGTCTGGAACGAGACGATAACGATATTTCAGACATATGTAGACATTAACATAGTGAACCTTCAGTCGATCACTTAACAATCCCGCAAGTCTCAAGTAAATCACATTGAATCCATTAAGTCTGTATTTATTCGTCGGGAATGTATGAGGATAATAGACAAGAAATAGATATCGCTTATACTGGGGTTAAAATAAAGGCTATAACATTTATTAGTATGATTCACTTCTAGATTCATAATTTATTCATCTAATACGAGTTTTAAGATAACGAGAGGGAGCGATACACTTGAAGTTGAAGTTCACGTCCCAAGCCGATATAAACATTTTAAATGGCAGCTACACAGAAAACTCTTGTTGATTTACCGATCAAGAGCCCGGCGTATCGATAAATTGTGTCGTGTTCTGAGAAAACTGGACAAAATGCATGTGCGTAAAGTGTCGTCCCATATTAGCCTGTGCAGTTCGCACAGGCTAATCCGGGACGACACTTTCCGCCTTAACTGGATTTTCGCTAAGAAGAGACATCATTTAAACGAAATATTTCATAAAAGCGGAAATTGTCGTCCCTGATTAGCCTGTGTGGACTGCTAATCTGGGATGACAATTTATTCACAAGCATTTTGTCCAGTTTTCTCAGAACGCGACACAAATTGTGCTGGAAAAAACAGTATACGCTGCGGAATTATTTAATCAGTGTAAGTGATTTGACTTTAATTTATAGTAATTGTGTTAATTTATCTACACCCAAGATGGAAAAATTCGTCTTTGGTCTGTATGTTTAAGCTTAGGGATATCATTAATAGTTCAATGATATATGATTTACTACATAACTTAAAGTCACGTGTATGCCAGAAGAAATTTTCAGTATTTATGCAAATAATACAGACAGTGCATTCACAGGGTCAATACATTTCTCTCGTAAATCTTTCATACTTCAATAGGCAATACTTCATGCGTGTGTTCACAGCTTTTACGACATGTGTTTAATTATAACATTCCTTTTGAAAACATTATCACTTAACAATGAAATTTAAATAGAAATTGGTAATAAATAAAAGTATTTAGGCAATAAAACTAGTGTTAATGAAGCGCGGTCTTTCGCTTCATTGGCTTCGAAATACTTTCGTGATCAAACGAATTATATAGACCGAAATGTGATTAAGTTAACCTTTTTATATAAAAGTTTTTACCCGTTTCCTAGTTCTACAACGATTAATTCACAAGATAACACAAGATATCCGCCAAAATATGCTCACATCTAAGTCCATTTCCAGATTTAAAACATTAACACAAATTAACTTCTGAAATCTTTAACTAAACATAATTCCAGTCAAACAATAATCCGCAAGCGAAATGGTTCTGTGGGAAAAAAACTACCTTTAACACCACAGAAATGGCAAGAAGTCAGAAATGAAATAAATATTGCATTAAGCACTATACACGATGTTATACATACAGATCAGATTCTGTTCTGGTGTATCTAATATTTCATTAGTTAATTTCCTCTTGGAATTAATAAAACATGTCAGTCACTTTGTCCGAGACTTGAGTTTATCTCATACGATGCGATATCTGGAATAAGCCAACTGCGACTAGAATGTAAATTCCAATATGTTGCCCGTGTACTCTTGTGTGACTGTAGATCAACAATGTTTACATGGGCACTTCTCGTATTGAATGAAATAGCATCAATATAGATATGAATAATTGATGTCGCCACACTTTCGTTGATTAAAGTCGCTACAAATTAATATATATATATATAATATTATTTGATTATTTTGTTTTCAATTTCCTCGACTGTGTCGGCAAATTTGAGTTATTCAAGATACATGATACGGCACATATTCCGAAATCAGATTTCACGAAAAACGACGCATCTAAGCAGTGAAACAAAAATCTAATTTTAAACCAGCGAGAAAGTTTACACTGCAATCTTTCTGCCATTTTATGTATAGTAATTTTATAAAACTTTTTACAAACCTTTTAACGATTAATGTTAAACAAACCAAATAAGTGACATTCATTCCACAGTTTAGTCCACGAATGTAGAAGCAACACAATTCTGCAATACTTCAGTAAACACGTTTAAAACTTCCTGTATGCATACGCTTCGGTTAAAAAAAAAACCTACAAACAATTAAGCGACATTTGAAATGTAGTAATAGCGCGTATGTCACAGTTTTTGGCCGATTCTATACACTTCATTGCATGCGTTAAGATTTGAAGCGACCCAGGGCATTTTGTTTTTGAAATCGGCATAACCGCTTTGTTAGAAAGTGTAGATAAGTAAAGCTATTTTAGCGGCCAATGACAATTTAAACCACAGTTGATATTTATATAACTTAACAGCATTTGGCAAGTTACAATGCCGCCTATCTCACAGATTTTAACCGACCCTACACATGTCAGTACATGCGTCCATGTTTAAAGATACCGGCGTACTATGTTAATGGACTTAACTTACATTTTCTCTGTGTCACCGCCGGATAAGAGATAAAAATACGGTTTGTTTTTGAAAATTGCATCAACGGTTTCTTCATGAAAATATAGATCACATACCCATTTTCGCTTGAAAGAAAAATTAAATCCACTGTTAATGTTCATATTTTCCAAACCTTACGGAATTACCACCCGTTTAATGTTTAAAAAAGTTCAATTGTTTTTTTTTTCGTTTTTTTCATGGAGAGATACTGTGTGGAACATTTAACCGTCCTTTTGACTGTCTCATTGTTTGGAGTTACATAAAGCGTGATCAATTATTCAAGATATGTTCGCTAAGAAGTCCATGTACATGCAATATCTGTCGTCTAGAAATGATATCATATATCGCAACGACAATCTTTTGCAGTAACGAAGCCCGATAACGCATGTTAAATAGTTAAATGCCGTGTGTATACGATATAAATCAACTATTTCTTTGTTACACAGCCATGTTAGGCTATGTATGTTCATTTATAAGTAATAATTATGAATGCTATTTGCTGTGTCTGTTTGAAAACATGTGAGTATTATTAATAATACAAATGCATGCACATACGATTGTATTAAGATATTTTGTAAGCGAATACTTTTGCATTCTTCTCATCCGTGTGTTACATTTTCTAATTAAAAAAAAAAGTAAAATAAAAAGTATGAATTAAAACTATAAATAAGAGAAACGAGATTTTCATAGACCATCTTTGTGTGGTTCGTAATAGCGGCCGGAATCGAACGAGCTATGCTCGGAGCAACTTAGCTACATGTTGTTTACAATAACGCATTTGTTTTTACAAAAATAACACGTAGTGATTGAGATGTTAAAAATTATGCAATACTTCTTAACAAATACTTATTATACGTATACTTAAAATTCATTTATATACTTGTTAAATTATTTGTGCTTATTTCTGTATTATTAAAATTTATACCATTATTCATACGACTCGTATTTTATATACTAACATTTTACAATTCAATACATTTGGTTTAATATTTTACCTGAGACGCATCTATAAGCGTATAATTATCATAATTCAAATGAATCAAAATACTTCACTATGTTTTTAAAGTTTATCCAACGAATTATATATAGATTTATAAATTGTAGGAACACACTCCCTTCATGTATTTATAGCAAATGATAATTTCAGAATTATTGCAAAACTGCAGCGGTTTTATAAGGAGTGTTTACGGGTTTTCTGCGAAGGAGTGAATACGTGTATACATGTTGTTTATACGATGATTTTTTGTTCTGTTACATTTAACGCAATCGGTTTCTTAATACGACAACATTACGTATGACTGCGCACGAAATGTTTTTATTTAATCCCTTGCATAATTATGCATACCGTTTCAGTATTAAGGTTTATTATTATAGTGATAATATTAGATATTACAAAATTATAGATTGTCGAAATAGTTTTCCTATTTAAGTTTAAGAAAAAAAAATAGTTTTTAAATTTTGTTTTTTTAACCGTAAGTGTTATATTGTTTGATTGAAAATAAAGCATACATTCATTTTTGAATCAATGTTTTTTTTTAATTGCCCTTTAGCAAAACTGTGAACACGTCTCCTTAACGAACCGTACCAGAAAACTCATGGTATTTTATGATAACAGCGTTAAAGCGTAAACATTACCTTAAGTTAGCCCTCAATTTTTTCATCTATCCACTGAAATGGCTTTCTTTCATGTTTAAATCCTCTACGAGAATAAAGGCAGTGCTTCCTCTACCCGTTCTTATATTATCGATATCAATACCGGATCACGTGCTGTGACGTCATGCGATCCTTTTCTATAGCTATATTCGCGTATTGCAAAATTGCCGCGCCGCGGTGTATACAATCATATTTCTTAATGGCTCAACTGTACATAGAAACTGATTTCAACACACCAAAACATTGACCTACGCCCGCGTGACTTTTTCAATGCGATAAATATTGCCCTTCACTCACATGACCGTTGCGATACGATAGAGATAAATATTGGCATTGCACAGTATTATTGCAAAATATTACAGAAAGTGCGCGCGCGAGTCAATTTTAAATTGAAAAATAAAACGAAATGGACAACGCGTTCTGAGATACAATCTATTTATATTATGGTCATAAATATAAACAAGGATACAGTCAATTTATTCAAATTATGATGGCCTCAACTATTGCTATTTTGTGTAAATTTCGTATCAATATTTTTTTAAATATTTATAGTATTTTCGACACTGTACTTTTGTACCAAGCCTGCATTGTGACGCAGTATAGGCGGGAAGCCACAAAGACATCACCGGCTTTGTATATGCGGTTTATTGTTAACGCAATCGTCGTAATTGTCTTAATTATCCGTTCTTTATAATAATATGAATCAGCGTACAATGAATCCAATCATACAACGATACAGATATGTATAACAGATGTGCAACTTATAACAGGGGTCTTAAAGAAGTGATGCGAAGATTTTCAGGAAATCAAACGACAATAAAGAAAAAGGGGTTTCCACACTAGACTGGAAAGTAAAATTTAAAAAAAAGGAAAGGGACACCGCCTGTATTTATGATTGGCAAATAAAGAGTTAAACCGGACATCACTTCAAAAGGACTTATGTTTGCAATTAAGAAATGAAACCATCGTAAAATGTCGTAGCGACGCTTCGATAAAGGGACTTTCAAAAAAACAACGCGTGGTTATGGCAGCATAGAGATAAGCGAAATAAAATAATCGTTAAATTAGTGAGGCATTGCATATAAGATTGGTGGATAAAACTAAAATAAGACGGTGAACTTAAGTTTTACTGAGAAATGGGTTGCAGCGCATTAGTAAATATCGCGGGCTTTGTGTGTTTTATCCTCGTGCTTAATGTGTTTGTCAACGCCGTTGTTTATTTCATGTATTTTAGCTTACACACAAATATAACTCTGGAGCTAGACAATGTCGCATATGTAGCAAATAACAGCAACTTGGGCTTGTTAAACCCGAACCAATATAATATACGTGTATGCAATTTGCTATTCACTCAAACCCAATGGTTTGCAATATAATTTTGAAACCCATAATTTTAATTATCATATGATAGTAAATTGATAGCAAACGAAACACGTATTAAACCGATTTTCACATTCAAACTAACATTACACGATCACACGATGTTCTTTTTTCTCCATTCTTGATGTTTCCAAGAAATATGCTTCAATATTGACATAATCTTCGATAGCCCGACAGCTGCGGCACAATTATTAATCAAGTCGGCGCTAAAATGTATTGCGGTTTTGAGAAATATATCTTCATATATAGATGGAAATTGAACCGAACATTGTTCACAGGCCCTGAACTTACTCTAGCGATTGTAAATTTAAATGAAAGTGTTATATTATGATTTATGAGTTGGGCCTATTTTGACTCACCCTTGACTCACACATCGCTGCAAAGTAAACTGCTCAGTAACCAACCATAGCAACCTGACGAGTATGATAATTTGCATCATTGTGTGGATAGTCATTTGAATCATCATCTGAATTATAAGTTTTAACATCAAGCAATCAATCGCACAAGCCGTCACAACCTAACGATTATGTACATATAAATATTCGTTCGCCGATTGCGCCGATCTAATTAGGCTATCGCGTGTAATCAAGGAGGATTTTTTATAATATCAAAATATATTAAACGCAATTTAATTTTGAAGA
Source organism: Dreissena rostriformis (assembly GCA_007657795.1). Lineage (NCBI taxonomy): Eukaryota > Metazoa > Mollusca > Bivalvia > Myida > Dreissenidae > Dreissena > Dreissena rostriformis. The sequence goes on along the minus strand of VMBQ01000307.1, from coordinate 217,145 downwards.
AGATATGTCTTTTCTTCGCCTTGCGGCGAATAATTTATTAACGGTCAGATAAAACATCTTCAAACTTTAAGGCAGGCTGATAAGCTAACATGTTGCCCTCCATAGCCGACATTTGACCTTTCAATCTTCTAAAAGTGATTTTCGGGCTGATTTAGGATAAATGTATCTGCTACAAAGATATTTAGCACGTGTATTAAAAGGATAAATATTTCGGAATAATCAACGGTGGTATACAAAGGTCAAAAGTGTAAAATGAGGTGACCGTCAGGTCATTTAAAACCACGCGTAGCGCATGTACACAACTCATGCGGATCTGTTCTATTTATAGAACCGAAATGATAACATCGATGCGCTCGATGTATGGTTTATAAAAATAGCTACTAGCTAAACTGCTCTATTCCCGTATTGCAAAATCACAGCGGCGCGGTCGATATAAACATATTTCTTAATGGCTCTACTGTACATATAAACTGATTTCCACACACCAAAACATTGGCCTACATTGGTGTGACTATTCCGATGCGCTAGATATTGCCCTTCGCTCATATTACCGTGGCGATGCGATAGATGTAAACATTGGCAGTACGCAACATTATTGCAAAAGTGCGCGCGCGAGTCAAGAGCCCTTTATAAAGAACACAACCTTCAGTTAACGTGATGCATCGCGTACATGCTTTAACTTAAGATACATTTAATGTGTCACTTATATGTGTTTTATTCCTAATTAACTTACCAGGCTTACAAAGGTGAGACGAGTTTTGAATTATAGCTTCAATTTTAAGCTTATAAATTATAAGCTAATTACCACGTTCAAGTGAATTTATGAATTAAAATTAATTAGCCGCCAGTTTTGACAGTTCGTAAGTGATGTCTTAGGCTGTTCATATCTACAAGTACAGGTTATAAGTTTAGTAAAAATAGTCAAATATCCGTTATGGGCCTTGACGATCGGAATAAATACGTAAATATGTAGTTATAACATTTAAATGTAAAACAAAATGGACCACGCGTTCTGAGATATAATTTTTTTAACATTTTATGACCAAAAATATAAGATGGGAAACAGTCAATGTATGATAATTAATATGGCCTCAATAACGTAACGGGTTTTCTAATTTGTGTCATTTTTGTGAAATATTTTGACAAATTGATAGTATTTTCGACACCTTACGTTTGTTTCAAGCCTGCATTGTGACGCAGTATAGGCAGGTAGCCGCAAATACATCACAGGTTTCGTCTTTGCGGTGATTGTAAACGCAATCTTCGTAATTATCGTTAATATCAATCATAGCGTAAATGGAATCCAATTATAAAATGACACAAACCTGGTCCGGTTGCACAAAGCTTTCATGGCAATATACGTTAACCGTCTGTTGACTTCAGATCCAAATACACTAATAAATAATACACATGTTAAAATCAATTATATTATCAAGCATATTCAAATTATTTGAGCATATACATTTGTTAACAATTAACACATCTACTGAATTCTAAACATTAACGTTTTAATGAACATTTACTGCTGATAGCTCAATTTGCCGTTATAGTTTTGAGCAACCAGGCTCTGCTCTTTCAGAAGAATCTAAATTCAAAACGCGTCAAACTGATCGCCTTACTTTAGCGTAACAAGGTTGCGGTGTACAGGTTTTATAATATCGTGTAAGTAACTGTAATAACATAGTTTGCGAGCTGATAGTCAAACAGGAGTTCAAGGTCATTTTAAAGGCATGTGATGTTTGACAACGTGAGGGGAAAAAAAACTCATAAAAATATGTGCGCGAAAATAACGCTATATTTGGTGGTAATTATAAGCTCTGTTTAAAGTGGAGAACAAGAGGAGAGAGAGGGAGAGTAGATAGACACACACACACACACACAAACAAAGCAAAACACAAAACATCCTGAGATAAAGAGGATATAGTTGTTGCTGCTGTTTTAGCCGTTTATGTTGTTGCTGCTGCTGCTGCTGCTGCTTATGGTGTTATAATAAGAAAATGTAATAACAATAATTATTGCGTTTTAAACCAAACCAATGTGTATTTAATACAATATTGTAATATAATTATATATCTTACAGCATACTCTTGCGATACGAACGTGAAATTAACCGAAATGTCCTTCGTCCTATGCGCCAATACAAATACCCTACCTTACGATATTTAGCTTCCCCGAATGCTCACCTATCACCTTTTTATCAGAACCACATACCCGGATTTCTTTGAAAACGAATTCCGCGTAATCTTGTCGATTTAAGTGTCTGTCAAAGCGAAACTTACAAAGTAAATGAAAGGAAAGGTATATTCTTTAGTTCCATAAAACAGACACTTATCAAACCGTTTATCTAATAAACACACGATGTCCACACACAACCGCTGATAGTGTTATACCATTGCAATGATTACAGTTGTTCGCTTGCAAGTATGACCTTAGTTTGAGGTTATCTGGTCGCTCTTTAAACTGGTCGGGACACAGTCCTTCCCAAAACTATTTTTTAAAGCCGGCCAGGAGGTCCTATAATCATGCAGCCATTGCCGGCCCAGAATTATCATTTCCGGCCCAAAAAAGGAAGATTTAAGAGAACGACAAAAATGAGATTTTTTACAATATTTTAATATTAGTAAAATAGTTATAACACACATCCAATCTTCACATGTATATGTACTCAACAGTAATAATGCATTGCATTTATTCATGCAGAATGTCCAAGATTTTTTTTTCATTTGTGTCTTCATCCTGGAAGTCCGAATCAACATCCTCTTCTGAAGACACATCCTCATAATCACCTGTTAAAGGTCTTGATCCACTATTTTCCTGATAACTTGTACGTGTTGAAGTTGACAGTTCGTGGGAAGGTCACAATGTCCTTTGTTAATGCCCTGCTTGCTTACGAATTAATTGGATAAAACGGGAACCAAAAACGCACGTGGTTGTACTTTGCGGAATGTACTCATTTAGTATGACGTAATGTGTTATTCGCTATGACGATTTAGCAAAAATCTTGGGATACCGTATGTACACTTACTACGTCATTAAAAAAATAAAACCAATAAAAAACGTTTTACATTATCGGAGTTATTAATAATTCGGTAACATCTTACTTTTACATTGATACTTTTTCTGAAAATAGTTTATCGAATTCCAAATTTAGCCATAATTTTATTACCGGCCACGAGGTCCTGCAATAGTAGAATCATTACCGGCTTTTCCAATTTATTATCGGCAAAAGCCGAGGACCGACGGTTTTGGGAAGGACTGTCGGGACAACACAAACTAGTCTGGGCACATTTGCATACTGTTTTTTTGGGCCACCTAGGTGATATGAAAGAAAGGTCTCTTTGCATGGTATTGGTTTAAAAAAAAATTAAACATTCACAAACGTGTAAATGAAACGTCATCATTTGCCACTTGTTAAGCAATGAGAAAGTGCGTTCATTAACGAACATATTAACTAAAAGGGTTATATCGATGATAAATACGGTTCTAGATTTAAAAAAAAAGAGTATTTTAGTAAGAAAATAATACTTTTTTTAAACAATTGCAAAAAANTGGGTGGATGTTGAAAATCCGTATTACTGGCTAAATTATATTGCGGATAAAGTGATAAGTGTACAATAATGTAGTACTTTTGTCTTAAAGTGCGAAAGCATCTGTAGGCGCGACTGCAGCCGTGTATAAATAGGAATTGTCATTTTATGTATGTCGTCGTCAGAACCAACATTCACTCAAATACGCTATGGGTCATGATTTGTTTAATGCAGTGAAACCTGCATGCATACCGTGGGTTTCGACGATGTACTTATATACATGTACATACGAATCCACCAGCGCAGAAATTCCATTATGTTACAATTATGTTCGAATTGTGGAAATATGCATTGACGCATTATTGTCTATATGTAGGAGAAATATCGTCGATATGCTCCGATTTACGTTTCTCTATGCCATTTTGCTTAATTAATCACGAGCATATCGATAAGTTAAACATCACTTAATAGTCAATACCATTAAGTTCGATCCGCTCAGTGTCAAATTACAGTGCAGAAGGCCTAGGTGGAGAATTTGAACGAGACAGCGAACAAATGTGATCAATAATTAATTAGTTGTGATTATATTGTCATACGTATATACAAGGGGCTTGGCAGCTCTTGTGTAACGTTACAAAATTGGAATGAAATGTTATCAGAAGAAATGAAATTATCCTTGGGTTAAACTTAAAGTGACATGGTGACATATAAGATAAAACGACCATACAACGTATAACTGGGGCCGTAAACAAGTGATGCGAAGATTTGCTGGAAATCAAACGACGATAAAGAAAAAACGGTACTTCACTTGAGAATGGAAAGCACCAATAAAACGTTCAAGTAAAACGTATCACCTATATTTATGACTGGCAAATTAAGACTTCAACCAGCAATAACTTACATGCGCATTAAGACATGAAAATATCGTAAAAAGTCGTAGCGACGCTATGATAACGGGGCTTTTTACATAAAATGACAGTGTTTAAGACCCGTGGTTATCATATAATAACATTAAGATAAGCGAAATAAAATATTCGCTAAATTAATGGGTCATGACATATTATATATTGACATTACTGCTATCAGCGACCAACACCCTCAATGATGAGACATCCTGACGTATATGTACGTTCAGTCATACGTGTATTTCGTTAAACTAAAAGTAATTGTATTGTGTTAAATAACACACCATACGTTTAATGAATCTAATTATACACAGTATTCAGATGTTAATAACAAAAGTATATGACTTTACGTTTATATATGTGATTGTTTTTTTCATCATCCTGTAAGAATGTTTTAAAACACTTAAAAGTGTTAATAAAGACAATGCATGTAAGATTAGTGGATAAAACATTTACATTTATATACAAATAAAACAGTTACAAACATAAGTTTTAAATACCAGCAATGTCCAAATTTAAGGGTAATTGTTATAGTTACAGTATGTCAACAAAGCAAGGATAAAATGGAATATCTTCTTCGATGTTCAATCGCGTTCAATGTTCTTTGATATTATAGAAAAAATAATGCTTGATTACATGCGATAGTCTAAATACACAAATACATCACAAGACGTTTTGTTGACGCTCGACACAACTTCTAGTGAACCATCTTCTGATAGATATAAAGACATGGCGGTAAGGCGACAGCTGCGGTACATTTTGTAATAACGTCGGCGCTAAAATTTACACTTTATATTTCTCAGAAGATGGTGCACTAGAAGTTGTGTCAAGCGTCAACAAAACCTTCCGCCTAAACTGGGTTTTCGCTAAGAACATTTCTTTAAACGAAAAGTTCCATAAAAGCGGAAAACTTCGCTCCCGATTAGCCTGTGCGGACGCGCATGAATTAAGCCCCGTTTTTCCAGAGCGCGAATATATGTTTATCCTATATATAAAGAATTATACACTCTCTATCGGTATTTCAAATTCTTTATTTTGTGATCCTTTAAAGTTAATTAATATATTGTGATCGAATGAAGCAAATATTTAAGCAAACGAAATAGTTAATTTAGTTAGGATTTAGTAACAACTATCGTTGACTCAATCTGGAATACAAAAAAATAAATAAGTTAAGGGTTGCAATAAAAAATAGAGTCGGTTGGGTTAATGGAAACACATAACTTAGTGTTTTTGCCTCATATTTAAAGTATTATAATTTAATTCGCAACTTACCGTCTAAAGAACATTTATCCCATCAATTGTTACTGCAGTTCATTCAAATTGCAAATTCTTTTCTTAAAAGAGTCGTCGATATCAGGCATACACGATTTGATTCACAATGAAAACGATGCGTGGTTTCAAAAGATGTTTGCTTTCCTCGGATATATATGAGTGTTCTTATGAAATTATTGTTTTCATCAAATATTTGGCTCGTGTATAAAATGTCAAATATTTCGATATAACCAACGGTGGTATACAAAGGTCAAATACATGTGAAATGAGGTGACCGTCAGGTCATTTAAAACCACGCGTAGCACATGTACACAACTCATACGGGTCTGTTCTATTTATAGAACCGAAATGATAACATCGATGCGCTCGGTGTATGGTTTATAAAAATAGCGTTAAGTTACTATCAAAGATATAAAGGAAATTAACTTACCTTGAAATAAAAAGCAGACATGTCTGGCGGCAGTTATATGTAAATCCGTGTCTTTGCATTAAGACAGATGTAATCCAGTCGTTTAATTTCGCATGTCTCAGACTGACCTTTATTTCAGTAGCACAAACTCTAAGCCATGTCATTTGCATAAATACGTACACACAAGAAATGAGGCCCGCCCGTCTTTTTATATTTTGGTCCCGGAAGTAAATTGCCGTCAGTAATCCGGTCGTGCGCTAAGGTGTGTTAAATCTGTTCCAAGTATTACAGTGTGTGATTTTCGGTTTCGATAGATGTTTCGTGGAAATCGGGAATTTGGGTGCGACGAAACAGGAAGATATTTAATACAGCTTTCCATTAATTTGTACTATTTAACACGGGGAGAATATTATACAGCATCTTTGTTTTCTACTTGGAAAAGTTACCAACAGTATAATATAAGCAAAGTTACTGATGGGAAAAACGTATATTTAGTAAAAGAAATGAAATAAATAGACACAAAACATATTGCATTTCAAGTTTTCAACACGATTGTATTCCTTAAATAAAAAACCAATTTACAGATAACAATTGCATTATACTAATAAGGTAATGATAGTAGTTAATGTTAGTGCACGTGTTTCTTAATGTTTAAACCAACGCGTCAAGCAGGAATTTCATTTAGAAAATAAAAAAATAGGTCCGCCATGCCACTATTTAATATTGCTTCTATTATGTAAAAAAGCGCGTCTACTCATCATAAAAACATTGCAAAATCTTAAAGTGGAACGCTCGATGGATAGACCTATATCGACCTATATGTTGGGAGGGAGGATTACGCAAAACGAATACCTGCCGACAACTGATAAACCGGACTTTTGAAAAGACATATTCGCCGATTTTCGTATTTTTTTTTAACAAATGTCATTAAATGAATGCACTTACAAAAATATACAATTTGGAATAGTTTTTAAATTATTATAATAACAAGGTATAGATAAAATTTAAAAAAAGCCACGAACCCGATAACGCAGGCTTTTGAATAATCGGGAATGTTTAAACGCAGTGTTTTTTCTAAATAATCGACGAAAAGCGTTTCACGCGCTTTATTATTTTCCGATTTCGATTGAACTANACGAAAAATTCCAAAAAGCGGAAATTGTCGTCCCTGATTAGCCTGTGCGGACTGCACAGGCTAATCTGGGATGACAATTTACGTACAAGCATTATGCCCAGTTTTCTCAGAAAACGAGACATATGTTAAACATGTTTCTTAGTCATGAGTGTTATTTTGCTTGTTTAAATATAATGAATTCATTCTTTTTTTACTATATATTTTCTTAATTGTCACTTTGCCCAACAGTGAATAAGTCCGTTTAGATCAAACGTTTTTAACATAACCGCATCTCTAATTCAGACATTCATTGTCAGCAGATCGATTGAAAATTTTGAACTCCGTTATTAAAGGGACTTGTTCACGTTTTAATAAATTGACAAAATTGAATAAAATTGTTTCAGATTTGCAAATTGTCGATTAAGTTATGTTTTTTTGCAAGGAAACAGTAATACTGAACATTTACCCTGCTCTAAAATATCCATTATGTGCATCGTATGACGATTTAAAAACCTGAAAATTAATAGCGTGACAAACGCGAAACGATTGAATAATTTAGAAAGTTCTGTCGTTATCGTTATATTTTTTGCCATTACAATGATTGTTGACTTTTACTCCAAGGGTCAGTGGCTTGAGCCCAGGTGTTGCTTATTTTTTCTTTCTTTCTTTAATTTTATTTTGATTTTTTATACTGAAGCTCTGTAGTTCCGATGTTTACATTTATCAATTTAAAGCATTAAATAATGACAAACTTACAAACATGCAAAATTCGGTGAACAAGTCCTTTTAAGCAAATCTCATGGCGTTTGAAACGTGAAACAGATACACGAAATCATGTTCAACTTCAACAATAATTAAATCCATCAATACGTTTTAACGACCATATTGCATCTGAACGTGACTATTAATTTTAATAAGTTCATCAATCTGTGTTTCTTTGCTTATTTATTGTTTTAACCAGAGGATCTATAAAGAAATACTCATGTTGTTTAAACTAAAACCTTTAATAAACTGGTCATGTCTATTTTATTGAATGAAATAGATAAAAAGGAATTTTCTTAAACGAAGCAACGATGTTCATTAAACCTTTTTCATACAGTAGACTATAACGAAACCATTGTTTAAATATTTATCGAACCCTGCGCGAACCTCTTAACGCGAAAACGAAACTAGACTTGTATCAGTTGTCAGTCGATAATCGTAAGACCCTCGCACTCGCTTTTGATTGGCCGATGTCATCGCGCGCTCAAATTGCATTGGATTACTGAAATAACTTACGACCCAACTATGTAAATACGGCCGGGTTAAGAAACCGTGTGTTATTATTTGTAACGATACCGTTTCAAAAACTATTTGGAGTAATAAACTGATATAGAATGGTGAATAAACGTGTACGTAAAATAAACATAAAGAACAGTAATACACGTATGACTGATGGTCTTTAGTAACCGGATTACAGAAACAAATAAGGCGACAATAGTAAAAACAGCAATTTTATATTGTCGGTTACAACTGATTAGTTCTGATCTTCTTCATTTTATATGATGACATTTAAAGCAATTTATTTTGGCCTTGTATATCTTTGACGTTCGTATAATAAATAACTGCACTTTGATTTGATGTCCAAACATTTGTTATACCTACTTATATGTATAATTTCAACCGCAATGATTCATTTTTTTATTGAAAACGGCGAATAAACATATAAACAAACAAATCAGTTTCACAATTTAGCAAAATTAAATTTACTGTAAAATGAAGAGAAATAACTCCTCTGAAGTTTTCGTTTACGGATCAGAACGAGTTGCTTCCCTTATATTGGTATCGTATATTAGAATAGCGTAACAATGGGGGAAAACGTAAACCAGTCAATAGACATAAATGAAACATAATTAAAGTTCTGCGTGTTGTTTGTTCACTCTGTGACCTTTATACGTAGATCAAACCATATTAATGCCTAGACTGGATTTTCTTTTAGAAGAAACTCCCCTCACACGAACAATTGCGTAAAAGCTGAAAGTCCGTTTTCCCTAGATCGCTGCTCATCTGTCAAGGATGCATATTGAACGGATCAAGTTTCGAATACATGTATGTGAATAGTCTGTTTGATGCTTGAGCGAGAGTATGCTCATTTGCTTCCAAAAATCACAATCCCTTTAAGAAATAGACTTACTCCTGAATTGGCCAGATTTTGGAAAAAAAACTATTATTCTCAGGGTAGAAAAAAAAACAAACAAAGCTGATACATTTTAAATGCTTTTAAAATCACATATTACATAAATGGTTATATTTTATTGCAAATATGGATTAGTGTTGTTTGTGACTACGGATAAGTTGTGTTTTTCCCCCAAAGTTCTATAGATTCGGGTAACAAAGTTTGCATCAGACGCTGTGCATGAATGCGATTGTGAACAAATACAAATCACAAAAAGCTATATGTATAAAATGGGTTTATTTATTTACAATTAAATAATGATTTTAAATAAAACAATTCACCATTCTATTCGTATCGTATACTATATTGTCTTATGGAAACATAATTATGTGCGTGTAGTCATGTATGTTAAATCATTGTCTAGTGATAACACGGTGGCTAGCAACACAGGGTCACAGGTTCTTTGCTTTTCTGAAGCACCAGACGTATCTCGGGATTCGTATACTCCCGAGATATCAGATAATAGTACTTATCATTAAAAAATAGTATAAAATTGTATTCTTAGTATTGCTCGTTTTTTTTTTAAATAATTTAAATGAAATTATTATACAAGTATTTATTATTGGTATTTGTATTATTGTTGCTAAGTGTTCGCATATTTTTTAAGGTTACTTTTAATCCGTATAAAGCGCACCTTTAACATTTTAAAATTGTATAAATTAAGTAACGTCTGAAAAAAAAAGAGTTTGAAAGCGAAAAGTCTGTTTTATTTCATTCGAACGGAACCGTCAATAACAACGTCCAGCATCTGTGTCACAAAAAAAAGAAAAACGGACGAAAATATTCTTCAAGAAATTATGCAAAGAGCTTATATACGTTTTAGTAGAATTTGATATCTTTTAACCAAAAAAATATGATTGAAATAAAATATGTTATGATAGCTATGACGATCCCATAAATTAACATTAATGTTTTTCTAAGTGTCTGAAACTTGATATATGTATCAATAAGGTAGACACTCGGCTGCATTTTATCACGTAATTTTTATGGTCTACTAATGCGATTCTTACTTTGCATCATTTAACTTCAATACCTGTCGCACACAGGTTGCACAGAGCACAATTTCTATCATGGCGGGAAATAATTAACACACCAGGTTCATTTCATACTGCTACAAAACTCCCGCAGCATTAACGCATAAAACACACCATAAATTATCCGTGGCCATTGAGAATGTATGCATGCATTAAATATCAATTATATACTCACCACCATATTCATGCCTGCATTAAATAATAATTATATATTCAAAAAGTGTTGATCGGTATGAAAATCCTTTCACGATTAAATTGGTTTTTGCATAACATTCTCCAGTCTACATATATTTATCATTAATTTATTATGGAGGGACAGTTAACATTTACAACGAAATATCGTACGACTAGTATATCTAGATATATCTATTTTTCGATAATATTCGATTTACCGATGGTTGTTGGCCAATAAACACCGATTTGGAGTTCTGAAGCGAAGGTCTTTCATCAAGAGCGCATTAAGATCACTATCTTCTACAATCAAATGAATTCGGTATCAATCGTGATACATAGGCTATCTCCGGAATCCTCCGCAATAAATCGTCTGCTGGTCCAAAGTGGTTCGGTATGCCTATTTGTGTTCAGGCTTGGTTTTCTTGGTAAACCTTTCGATTAGCAATCGTGTAAAAAAAAATTAAGGTACGGTATTGATGATTTTTTTTATTTCTAACCTATCTTTATCATCTAGATTGGTTCAGGGAATAACGTACGAACTTTTACCGTTCATTTAAAAAGTCATTTATAGTAAGCTTTTCCAGTGAGCAGTTTGCAATTTTGATATAAATAGTTTGATCGCTGCGTTGTAAAAACTAATAAAAATAACTCAATTTTCTAAAACATATTTACTGCATTTTGTGGTTGAGAAGACAAAGAGCGCGTCTCAGCACTCCTATCTACTTAACTTACTAGAGTAGCGAAAGAAATGAATATTATTACTGTGTTCCAACCATTAACGTTGTTTTTATTGATATAATATACTGATACAATATACATGTTGGTGTGGTCTAGTGCTGTGCGTGGATGGGGGTGACACGAGAATCAAACACCAACTGTTCAGAAATAGGCAGAAATGGTCCAACCGTGTAGGTTGTATAGATACGAATAACAACGATTGCATCAGACGATGTGAACACATATAAAGAAAAAAGCTACATGGATTATAAGTTGTTTTTTTTTACAATTAAAATGTGGTGTTAAAGTGAACAATTCGCCATGCCATTCCTATAGTATATTCCAAATATAGTTTACTCCGTTCTTTTGTTCGAGGAACTTATACAAGTAAATCACTTCCTATTCATGAGAAATGTGATAGAGTATAAAGCTCAAATTTCATATAACGGTATACCCATTTTAAACGTTGCGAAACTATATTTTATTAAATAGATGCAAAGACCGTATTTACCTCTTTGTAGAATTTGATGTCTGTTAACCAAAGCAGTGTTATTGAAATTAAAGATGTTATGACAGCTTTAGCGCTCCCATAAATTAATATTAATGTGTTTTCACGTGTCTGAAACTTTATATATGTAGCTCAAATATTGGCTTAAAAATGGATGACAATAATATTTCTTTTGATAAACCAACTGTTTCTGAAAAATTCAATGTATTTGATACAACTGTTTCCTCTAAACTTGTGGAAAAAAAATGCCTAAATGTATCAGTAGATATGGAAGGAACTTTGTTTTTGATTTTTATTCAAAGAAAAGTGTTATTTTAAATAATTATTCTTTTCAATTGTGTCTGAAAATAAAGTTTTATACTATATTAATAAACTTGATGCTAATAAATCTACTGGGCTGGATGGCATTCCCTCTAGGTTTGTAAGGGATGGGTCAACAATTATAGCTAGTCCCCTCTGTCATATTATTAATTTGTTTCTTATACAAGGTGTTGTTCCAGATGATTTGAAATCTGCCCGGGTTGTTCCCCTTTTCAAGAAAGGTGATAAAACTGATGTTAGTAACTATCGTCCGGTTTCAATCCTTTGTATTATTTCTAAGATATTTGAACGTATAGTGTATGATCAGGTTAATTCATATTTGACAGATAAATCCTTAATTTATAACTTTCAATCTGGTTTCATGAAGAAGTTTTCAACTGAAACTTGTCTTGTACACCTGTCAGACTTCATTAGATTTGAAATGGATAAAGGTCATCTAGTTGGCATGGTGTTGCTTAATCTCCAGAAGGCTTTCGACACGATGGACCACTCTATCCTTTTAATGCAATTAGAATCTTTGGGTCTTGGCCATGATATTGTGTGTTGGTTCAGGTCATATCTTTCAGACAGACAACAAATCCATGTTCTATTACTTGTGGTGTTCCCCAAGGGTCAATTTTAGGGCCACTTTTATTTTCAATCTATGTAAATGATATGTCTGGTGTTGTTAAAAATAAGTTTTTACTTTACGCCGATGATTCTTGTATTATGGTTGCAGGGCGGAATAGGTCATTCATAGAACAGGAGTTGACTCAGGACTTAGAATTGGTTAATCAATGGCTTATTGATAACAGGTTATCTCTGCATTTGGGTAAAACTGAGTCTATCTTGTTTTGTTCCAAGCCAAAGGTCAAATCAAACAGTGATCTTAATATAACTTGCAGTGGCCAAAGTATCAAATCTACTTCTTCAGTCAAATATCTTGGTGCCATTCGGATCAGAATCTTACAGGCGAAGCTATGGCCAGTTCTATAATCAATAAGGCTAATGCCAGGTTAAAATTTTTGTATAGAAAATCAGATTATCTTACAGTTCATATTAAAAGACTTTTCTTTCTCTGATCCAATGTTATTTTGATTATGCTTGTTGCTCTTGGTATTATGGACTGACCAAATTCTGGAAGGACAAGCTATAGGTCACTCAAAATAAATTAATTAGATTTGTTCTTAATTTAGGTAATAGGTCACACATTGAACACAGTAACTTTAAATCCCTCGGTTGGTTACCTGTTAATAAAAGAGTTGAGCAGATGACTTTGTGTCATGTTTTTAAATCAAGGAAAGCTCAAAGTCCTGAGTATATGGGTCAATATTTTAAGCCTTTAGAAACAGTCCATTCTTACAATACAAGATCCAGAGAAAAGGGATCTTACCAGCCCCAACCAGCTAAGGGCTTTGGATCTAAGACATTTTCATATGTTGGATCTAATCTATGGAATTCTCATTCTACTAATATAAGGAATCTGTCCAGCCTTGCTCAAAAAAAAGCAACTAAAGATCAATATTTTAATTTTTAAAGTTATTTCCATTTTAAGTTAAATTTTTACTAGATGTTTAGCAATACTGTGATATGATTGTATAGGTAAATATTGTGCCAAGTTGCCTTGTGTTCCTGTCAGTATTAATTAGCATTGTAGTCATTTAAGTCTTTCATTTTAAGTAATTTAATTGATGGTTTTAATGAAGAAATTGTATATGTGCTTTTTGCTCCATATATATCATTAGTCATTTAAGTGTAAAATTGTTTTATACCTCTCTACGTCAGACCACTATTAAGGACCACAATGGGAATAAGGGGTGTATTCTCCTTTCTTGTGTTATCCTTGATATTGATGTTATTAATATGGTAATTTATTAAACATTATTTTATTATTTAATTATTTTATAATCTTTATATGTATACTTTATTTTTATATTTATAAATCTACATGTTATATTTTAATTGTATTGTTACCATTATTGTTACCATGATACTTGCACAATATTGAAATAAATCTATCTATCTATATGTATCAGAAAGTGTTCACACTCGGCTGCTTTTATTCACGTAATTTTTATGGTGTATGTATGCTTTTTGTATGTAGCTACTTCATTTTTAACGCCATTTAACTTCAATACCTATCATGCATGGTTCACATTGCACACTTTCTATCATGGAAGGAACATAATTAACAAACCGGGTTCATTTCATAGGTACACAAATCTCGCAGCATGAATGCATAAAGCACACCATAAATTATCCGTGGCCATTGATCATTTATGCACGCATTACATATCAATTATATACTCACCGCCTTATTCATGCCCGCATTAAATAATACTTATATATTCAAAAAGTGTTGATCGGTATGAACATCTTTTCATGATTAAATTGGTTGTTGCATAAAATTCCCCATTCTACATATATTAATTATTAATTTACTATGCAGGGAAAGTTTACATGTATAACCAAATATCGTACGATTAATAGGGAGATATATCTACTTTCTCAATAATATTCGAATTATCGGTGGTTGCGGGCCAATAAACACTGATTATGAGTTCTGAAGCGAAGTTATTCCATTAAGATCACTATCTACCGCAAACGGACCTCGGTGCGCCCGTTTGTCATCAGGCTTGGTTTTCTTGGTAAACCTGTCAATTTACAATCGCGTGAATTTAATTTAAGGTAGGGTATCCGTAAAACCTATTTATGTCAAACCTATCTTTAACATCTAGACCGATTCAGGGAATTACAAACCTAATAATACGAACTTTTAACGTCAAATGAAAAAGTTATTAAACGTTAGCTATTCCAAGGACCAGTTTGACATTTTGATATAAATAATTTGATAGATGCGTTTTTAAAACTGATAAAAATAACTGAATTTGGCGAAAATAGTTTCTACAGTTGGTGTTTTTGAGGACANTCTGTTTTAGAAATCTATATGCAATTTAAACAAACGCTAGAGTATGAAATGTATCTGGATGTTCTCCCAAAAAGTCTAAGATTCTATGTTTGTAGATTGCGCATGTCGGCACATCCATTACGTATCCAGTCAGGTAGATATGCAAGGAATAATACACCGAGACAGGAACGATACTGTTAAATTTGTAACACAAACGATATAGACGATGAATATCATTTTGTATGTGTGTGCTCCAGATACCAAACAATAAGAACAAAATATATCAAAAGTAAATACTATATAAGGCCATCAATGCATGTATATAAATATTTAGAATTACTTAAATCCAGTGACAGAGCAGAACGTATTAAAATATCACTTTTTATAAAAGAATCACTTACCATGCGGTCTGAAAATTTAAATGCTCGTGATGTATCGAATACAAATTAATGTTTGCTGATTTATTTATGTAAGGATACAAATGGAACAATATTAGAATTAATCAATTGCAGCAAATGGTAATGGAATTTATTTCAAAATTGTTATCCGTGTTAAAATAAACGTAGAGCAAATAATTGTATTTATTAAAAAAATGTTAATCTCTTCTGCATACATATGTTTTGAAAATTCAAAAACATATTCAATATTTGCTCATCTCCACTATAGAAATGGTACAATCATTTATGTTAACTTAACACCTTTTTCCTAACGGTTGATTTTTTTTGATTTTTTTTGTGTGTTTTTTTTCTTTTTTTTTCTACGGAAAATGAATGTCTTATCATGTTGACATATTATTTGTTAATATATGTGTTTAGACGATGTACTATGTGCAAGTCATGAATAAAAAGTCTGTCTGTCCGTCTGCCTGTCTTTAAATCTATAGTCTCGTTTTGTTCATTTCTCAATGAAAATTTCAGGGCAATCAGTTTATTGCGCGGAAACAAGGTGCAGAAATGACTGCAAAAATAATACGATGTATTTCTTTATTTAAACTTTTACGAGTGGAATCTGTATTTAAATCAATTTTCTTCCCATACAATATTTGTGTATTTATTAAAATTTGCATTTATTCCGTCCTTTTTTAAATTAAGTACACAATTTTCGTGATTCGAGTTGCAATTTTACCCTTTCACTGAAAGGTAAGAAATTTCTCTCGGCAAGCTGACTTCGACATAGTATTCTGTTTCATAGAATTATTATCTCGTTCCTTTTGACTGCGTATATCGTTCCCTTGACATAGCATCTCGTTCCTCTAACTGCATATATCGCTCCACTGACTAGGAATCTAAGTATCTAGTTCCACCGACTAAGTATATCGTTCCCTCGACATGGTCTATCGTTCCCTCTATAAGTCGTTTTCTCGACTTAGTATCTCGTTCCCTCGACTACGTATATCGTTCCCTGGACTAAGTATATCGTTCCATCGACTTAGTATTCCGTTCCCTCGACTTAGTATCTCTTTCCCTCGACTTAGTATATCTTTTTCACGACTTAGCATATCTTTCCCTCTACTATTGTATCGTTCCCTCTACTTAGTATATCGTTTCCTTGAATTTGTATCTCGTTCCATTGACTAACAATATCGTCCCCTTGACTTAATATCTCGTTCATTGACTAACAATATCGTTCCCTTGACTAAGTATCTCGTTTCCTTGACTAACAATATCGTCCCCTTGACTAAGTATCTCGTTTTCTCGATAAAGCATCTCGTTCCCTCGACTTAGTATCGCGTTTTCTCGATTAAGTATCTCGTTTTATCGATTAAGCATCACGTTTCCTCGACTAAGTATCTCGTTTTATCAATAAAGCATCACGTTCCCTCGACTTAGTATCTCGTGTTATCGATTAAGCGTCTCGTTCCCTAGACTTAATAGTTCGATTTTTTTCGAATTAGAATCTAGCTGTTATTTGCGTGTTTTGTTTTCGGCGACCCGGTGTTTTTTAATCGTAGGTTGAATCAATTTCAAATGTATTGCCATTTGGCTTTTAACCTGTGTAAACATATCAATATTGTATCCCATGCTGTTAATATATAATTCGTTTTGTCGTAGGATTAGGAATTATTGACGTAGAAAGTAAACATATAAGCGTTTAATCCAAAATCACGGTCTGTTTTAACAGTAGTCCTATACGCCAATCAACAACAAAAAAAGTTTAATACTTATATTAATCTCGTTCAAGCTTTTATATGTTGGTAAACAACGCGATGTTTCTAAAACATACGCATTTTGCAACGATTGCGATAGGGTGCGGGAGTCCATTTTTTATATTAAAATACTAATAAACAAATATAAAAAAAAACTTGTTTTCATTTTGCGTTGCTCTTGGGAGAGGAAACAATACAAGTACGATCAACGCAGTCCGCCGACCTGATATGTTGATACTTAATCGTAATAATATGTGTCAACTTGTTTTTCATAATCTTATACGTACTGGTCGATTACCCGAAAAAGAATTGAACCCGGAATATCTATGTAAAGTGTTGTTCTTTAAACTCATATAAACCTGTGTTTTTGGTAATTTATTGATGTTTTTGTCGAAGAAAGAGTGTTGTTGTTTATGATAGTGTTCCACTTATATACAAGAACCTAGTGCCACCGAAACTTTTTGAAACGTGAGATAACCATTTTAATATTAACATATAATCATACTTGATTGGTATGATTGTGTTGGGTACCTGAATGTGATTGCCGGGGTTTCAAACTTGCCAACTATAGAGCTCAATATTATTCGGGATTATAGTAACTTGTGTATCGTTTGGGTACTTAAGTCTATACTGCAAGTCACCCAGATTGGTTTTTACTCTTTATAACATGACTTACGCTCCAGGAGTGAAATAACGTAATGCTCAATTTTGTTTATTACACGGGTGTTATTTCACTAGTTATATAACTATGCAAATTAGCCGAATCACTTTAAAGATATTCATACGCGCTGTCAAAGACAAGGCATTTACAACCGCAACTTGCTTACCCACAATGCACTTTTTTTTTTACTGCGGAGTGCAGCTTATATTTACACAACCATATAGGTCTACTTCTCATGCTCAGGTACACACAATGACCGCATTGCTGCTTCGTTATAGATATCGACCTTTCACGGAGGGGAATACATGTGTGTTTTAAAGCATTTTGTTGGTCATTTTATAAATAGAATCTTGCATTAGTGGTCGTTTTGTATTGAATTTATTAAACTCGTCATCTAAATGAAGATAAAAACTCGGCAAGCCTCGTTTTTATCTTCATTTAGATGACTCGTTTAATAAATTCAATACAAAACGACCACTCATGCAAGATCCTATATTGATATGCGTTTTTGATATAAATAGTTAATTTGTTTCACAACGCTTTCTCAAATAATTGATAATAAGTATGTAATGACCGCAGAAATAAGCTTAAAATTACTTTTCATATCACAAAGAATGACAAAACATAACTTATATGGACATACCATGTCTTTGCATAAAAAGTGTAAGTCATACGTTGACATTACCGGTAAACGTAATGTGAAACAGAAACGTCATTTTAAACCATATTGTTTTTTTTTTATTATAAAATCCTGGTTACAAAGTCAAGAATTAAAGAATTTGGAAAATATCGTAGGTCCCCACAAGGATGCCATTCTATTTCTCCAGACTAAACGTGTCCGGACACATCGGGTATTGTTATTAGGCGGTTACGTATCAAATGAGGCATAACATCGCGACACACGATGGTTTTATTTCATTATAGTCAGAACACAGAAGCAGTGAAATTAAAAAATCTGCAAGACGTCTTTCGCCACGTAATAAATCACTTGGATTATTTCTTGATCGGAATTAAAATATTTTAAGTTCGAAATATTAAAACAAAATGCTGTTTAATTTCTTGATATTCTCAGCGGCCTTTGAAAACAGTAAAAGTATCATCTCTTCTCTAAACTGACACATGCAAGTATCTACTCGAGCCATACAGCTGAGTAAAAGCTGCAAACAGCAAAAAAACTAACTAACTAAAGCATTTAGTAAGGAACTCTCGCGTCTATTGTTTTGTTAAGAATGCATGAATAACTGATCAAGTTTCGCATCTCGCCTGTGCAGCATTGGTTTGATGCATGCATTGTCAGTCTGAATAGTGCATGGTAAGATTGATGCGTGCATCGTCAGGTTAATCCGTGCATCGTCTGTTTGATGCGTACATCTTATTTTTGATGCGTACATCGTAAGTTTGATACGAACATCATCAGTTTGATGCGTGAATCGTCAGTTTGATCCGTATATCGTCTGTTTGATGCGTGCATTGTCTGTTTGATCCGTGCATCGTCAGTTTGATGGGTACATTGTCTGTTTGATGCGTTTATTGTCTGTTTGATGCGTGCATCGTCAGTTTGATGCGTTCATCGTCAGTTTGATGCGTGAATCGTCAGTTTCCTGCTTGAGCGAGCGTGTGCGGCTTTGCTTCCAATATGCATAATCTCTTTGGGAAATATACGTACTCTTGTATTGGCTAGATTTTGGAAAATCCCACTTATCTCTGGGTACAAAAAACAACAACAAAGCAGACACGTTTAAAATGCTTTCAAAATCGCATACCGCATAAATCGTATAATTTGAATTCAACTATCATTTCTGGTTAAAATGGGTCAGTGTTAACTTGTTTGTACCTACGGAGAAGATGTGGTTTTTTACCAAAGTTCTTTAAATCCGGAAAACAGCGATAGCATCAGTCGATATGCATGGAGGCGATTCTCAACAAATATCAAAGAAAAAGCTTTATGTATAAAATGGGATTATTTATTTACATTTAACCCTTTGAGCGCTGGAACCGGATTTTGAAGGCCTTTGCAAACAGTTTGGATCCAGATGAGACGCCACAGAACGTGGCGTCTCAACAGGATCCAAACTGTTTGCTATCCTGATTGTATTCTTTGAAAAAAATCGAAGAAAATGCTAATTTTAGAAATTCAGCAGACGACATTTTAGCAGACAACAAATTCTCCAGCATGCAAAGGGTTAAAGAATAGTTTCATATGAGCTTATAATGCTAATTCGTTAAAAAATAGTATTTAATCTTCTTCTTATTATTGCTAAAAAAAATGAAAAATCATGAAAGTAATTATTGTTTGTCTTTTTTTATTCTTACTAAGTGTTCGCATATTTTATGGGGTTACTTTCAATACGTATAAAAAGCACATTGCAAATTATGGTATATAAATAATTTACAAAAAATGTATATATTAAGTACCGTCCGAAATTTATAACAAGAATACCATTTTGAATACAAATATCATATGCATGGCATTCAAACGGAACAGTCAAACAACAACGTCCAGCATCGGTGTCACAAAAAGACGAAAAACGACCTAAAATATGTTTAAACAAATCGATACAAAGACCTTATTTACCTCTTTGTAGAATTTGATATCTTTTAACCAAAACATGTTATTAAAATGAAAGATGTTATTACAGCTATAACGCACCCATAAATTAACATTAATGTATTTTCAAGTGTCTGAAACTTGATATATTTATCAAACAGGGTAGACACGCGGTTGCATTTTTTCACGTAATTGTTATGGTCTACTTATGTTATTCTTGCTATGAAGCTACCTAATTTTTCGCGCCATTTACCTTCAATACCTCTCCCATGCTGGGTGCACATAGAACATTTTCAAACATGGAAGGAACATACTTAATAAACCGGGTTCATTTCATAAAGGTACAAAACTCTCACAGCATGAACGCATAAACCCCAGCATAAATTATCCATGGCCATTGAGAATTTATGCATGCATTAAATATCAATTATTCATTCACACCATATTTATTCCTGCATTAAATAACAAATATATATTCAAAAAGTGTTTATAGGTATGAAAATCCTTTGACGATAAAATTGGTTGTTGCATAACATGTCCACTAATGCATGTATTAATTATTAATTTATTATGGAGGGAAAATTAACATTTATAACCAAATATCGTATGAATGAAAGGATGATGTATCTATGTTCTCAATTATATTCGATTTATCATGATTTATGGGCCAATAAACACATATTATGAGTTCTGAAGCGAAGGTTTTACATCAAAACGGTGTTAAGATCACTATCTACTTAAGTCAACGGCTTCCCATTTGTGTTCAGGATTAATGTTATCTTGGTAAACCTGTCGATTCGCCCTCGTGTTTATTTTATTTAAGGAATTGTATCGGTTAAACCCTAATTATTTCAAACCTCTCTTTATCATATATATATATATATTGATAAAAATAACTTAATTCTGCGAAAGTATTTACTACATTTTGGTGTTTTTGAGGACATGGAGTGTCTCAGCATTCCTATTTTATAAACTTGATAGACTAGCGAACGAGTTTAGAATTATTGCTGTTTTTTTTTTAGCCATTTACGTAATTTTTACTGATATTTTTCTGCGGTGTTGTGCTGTTGGGGAGGGACTGGATAATCCAACATCAACTGTTCAGAAATACTGTACTGTGTCGGAGTAAAGGGTCCAGCAAATCAACTTGCGGACATATATAATTTTCAATGCAACCCCACTGCCGCTATCTATTATAACGATGATCAGATTTATCATTGAATTGAATATGACATTTGCGAACTGTGTATTTCAAACATTCATAATTTATGCAATAATTCAAATATGATAATTGTACGTGCGGAATATTTATATATAATAATTCATCTGAAGAATGATATTTTTTCGTTTTCATAACTTAACGTTTAGACCGTTAAGGTTTTTAATTTCTATGGTCGTTTTGTTCATATTTAATTTAAGTAATAGGGAAAGCAATTAAGAGTGCGTGCACAAAGTTCAGAAATGGCTGATAAAATATTTCTATACTTAAATTTAAATGGGATCGATTCGAATCTTATCATTTTACTTTCCATACAATATATGTTTATTTATTAAAATTGATTGAGGCAGACCTTTTTTAAATTACGTTCAACATTTTCGTGATTCGATTTGAAATTTTACTCTTTCACGGAAACGTACGAAATTCATCTCGTTACCGGAAATAAAGTACGGTCTGACAAACTGACCAGTGACTTCGACTTAGTATCCTGTTTCATAGACTTAGTTTCTCGTTCCCTTGACAAAGAAATCTAGTCCTGCCTCGGTGTCATAAAAAGACGAAAAACGAACGAAACTATATTGTGACAAATTGATGCAAAGAACGTATTAACCTATTTTCATATTTGATGTCTTTTATCCAAAACATATTATTGAAATTGAAGATGTTATGACAGCGATTTATTTTAATTTATGTGTTTCGAAGTGTTTGAAACTTTATATATTTATCAATAAAGTAGACTATAAACTGCGTCTTTCTACATTAATTTTATGGTATTCTTAGGCTATTCTTGCTGTGTAGTTCCCTATTTTTTCGCATCATTTAACTTCAATTTATGTCGCATGCAGGGTGCACATAGTACACTTTCTATTATGGAAGGAAAATAATTAACACACCTGGTTCAGTTCA
>VMBQ01000307.1:102535-190961 GCA_007657795.1 Dreissena rostriformis | reverse complement strand
GGTTAGGGGCACAGCAAAGCAACTGGCGGGCATATCCAACTTTCGATAATATTCAGAATTGAATTGAATAGGAACACTACGAACTGTGTACTAAAAACATTCATACATAAGGTAATACCGGTAATTAAAATATCAAACGTGTTCGAGTGTGATTCAAGTTGTAATTTTACCCTTTCACGGAAACGAACGAAATTCATCTCGGCATTCGGCCTTTTTTCGGTTTTTACCGGAAATAAAGTACGGACTGACAAACTGGCCAGTGACTTAGACTTAGTATCCTGCTCCATAGACTTAGTATTCTGTTCCATAGACTTCGTATCCCGTTCCCTCGACCAAGAATCTCGTTTTTCTTGATACATCGACTTAGTATCTCGTCCCTTCAACATATACTTAAGTATCTCGTTCCCTCGACTTGGTATCTCGTTACATTTATTAAGTATTTCGTTCCCTCGACTAAGTCTCTCGTAACATCTATTAAGTATCTCTACCCTCGACTTAGTATCTCGTTACATCTATTAAGTATCTTGTTCCCTCGACTAAGTCTCTCGTAACATTTATTAAGTATCTCGTTCCCTCGACTTAGTATCTCGTTACATCTATTAAGTATCTCGTTCCCTCGACTTAGTATCTCGTTACATCTCTTTAGTATCTCGCTCCCTCGACTAAGTATCTCGATTCATCGACTAAGTATCTCGATCCATCGACAGAGAATCTCGTTCCCTCGACGTAGAATCTCTTTTCCATTGACTAAGTTTTTCGTCTCTCGACATAGAATCTAGATGTTAATGGCGTGATTTGCTTCCACGTTGCCTATACCACGTGACTTTTTAAGATCTATGTTGGAGAATACTATCAACAAAAGCGCGACCCAGGTAACATTTTTAAGGATTTCTTTTTAAATATTTCACCATTTTTAATGGGATAAAGTTGAGAGCCCGCTCATTTGTGAGAGTTTTCTATAGGTATCATGATTTTATTTTAAACAAATAAGTATTTTTTCAGTAAAGTGCAACCGCGCATTTGTTATATGAAGTCCCCGCACTGATCCGACATTTTCTAACCGTTCAAACGCGCGGGACACTTTATCCCATTAAAAATGGTGAAATATTTAAAAAAAAAAAACATCCTTAAAAATGTTACCTGGGTCGCGCTTTTGTTGATAGTATTCTCCCAACACAGATCTTTAAAAGTCACGTGGTATAGGCACCGTCCTTTCGGCGGAACAGTGTTTTTTTTTAAATCGTGGGTTGAAATCAGAGACGTAGTTATCTACGTCTCTGGTTGAAATCAAACTCAAATGTATTGCCATTGGGTTGTTTACCATTGTAAATATTATTCATATTTTATCTCTCGAAGTAAATATAGTGTTCGTGTTGCAATGGGATAAGGAGTAATAGACGTATTAAGTAAACCCTGCTTTAAATCAAAATCAAGGTCTGTTCTCACAATGGTCCTATACGCAAGTAAACTTAACATAAAGTTTAATACTTTTATAAATCTCGGTCAAGATTTTTAATAGGTTGGTTAACACTGCTTGTTTATTTAATCGTCACTTTTCGGAAATTTTCGCATTTGGCAACGATTTCAACTGGCGACGGGGAGCCCTTATTTATATGAAAAGGCTAATGCACAATAAAAAACGATCAACATCTTCTGTCGCCGTGATATTTTGATACTTTTTGATAATAATTCGGTCATAATATTTATCAACCTGTTTTTCGTAATCTCATAATACGCACTGGTCGATTACCCCACAAGACTGGAGCCCGGAACCAGTTT
The DNA here is from genome assembly GCA_007657795.1 of Dreissena rostriformis. Lineage (NCBI taxonomy): Eukaryota > Metazoa > Mollusca > Bivalvia > Myida > Dreissenidae > Dreissena > Dreissena rostriformis. Next base: position 189,182 of record VMBQ01000307.1, on the reverse strand, counting down.
TTTTTAACAGAACAGAACTTATTTTCAACCAAGTATATAACATATACAATAAGGGCAATATAACAAAGTACATTTTTTAGTACAGTATTGTGACTTCCGATAATTTAGCAACAACAACACATATTATACAGTGAGAGTGGGGGTATTTAAAATAAATAAATACACATATACACATATTGACTAAGAGAATGTAGGACAAAGCAACACAAATATTCATACATAGTGATAATCGCATGTGAATGAAATAACGGTACGTATTCAAAGTAGTCATTTAACGTGGGTACAAGTTTGTTTGGCTTTGTTGTTGTTGTCTTTGCCGATTTTTTTAGCACCTTCAAACTCACTCAAAACTTGTGTTTGGTAATGTATTGATGTTGTTGTCGAAAAAAGTGTGCTGTTGTTCATGATAGTGTCCTTCTAGTGTATGTTGCGTGTTCTGAAAAAACTGGGCAAAATGCATGTGCGTAAATTGTCATACCAGATTAGCCTGTGCAGTCCGCACAGGCTAATCCGGGACGACACTGTCCGCCTAAACTGGATTTTCGCGAAGAAGAGACATCATTTAAACGAAAAATTGCATAAAAGCGGGAATTGTCGTTCCTGATTAGCCTGTGCGGACTGCACAGGCTAATCTGGGATGACAATTTACGCACAAGCATTTTGCCCAGTTTTCTCAGAACACGCCACGTATATCATAACAGAGTGCCAACGAAACCTTGTGAAATACTAGAAAGCATCAAACGTGAGACAAACATAGTAATGTTTACATAAAATGAATTAAACGTCATTTGTATTTTGTTTGCCCCTTGAATGGTAGTGTCGGGGGTTCAAGATGGCCAACTATGGAGCTCAATATTTTTCAGAATTAGACAAAGCTGTTGATCATTTTAAAACTATAGTCTACATGTATATTGCCTCTGACTTTGTTTTGTTTACTCTTTGCGTCTTTGATATGAATTGTGTTTTATTCACAGTGATTTCTAAAATACCTGAGTACGTAATGGCCGCATGGATTAGTTAAAATTAATTTTCAGATCACAAATAAGATCTAACATAATATATAAGGACGTACAACATCTTGGAATAAAATCTCTAAGTCAGACGGGCACAATACCGGTAATTGTTGTAAGGAGCAGAAACGTCAGTTAAAACATATGGGACTCGCTCTGAGGAGTTTATTGCATGTGCGTAAAGTGTCGTCCCAGATTAGCATGTGCAGTCCGCACATTTAAGTCAGGTTCGATACTTTCCGTTTTTTTTTTTTTTTTTTTTTTTTTTTTTTTTTTTTTTTTTTTTNTTTTTTTAAAGGAAGAGTTTACTAAAAAAATCCAGTTTATGCGGAAAATACTCGTCCCTGATTAGCCTGTGCAGACTGCACAGGTTAATCTGGGACAACACTTTACGAACATGCATTGAACACTGATTTCTCAAAGCGAGGCTCACATTGATTTTGGTTAATGAAATACTGGTTACAAAATAAAGCATTTAAGAATTTGGCAACTACCGTATATCTAAACCCACCCGGGTGCCAGTCTATTTCTGAAAACAAGACACGTGTCCGGTCACATTATGCGGTTACGTACATCGGGTATTGTATTCGGCGGTTACGTATTTCAAATGAGGCATAAAATCGCGACGCACGCTGGGGTGTAGTTCATTTTACCCTGCACGCCGAAGCAGTTAAATTGAATAATCTGCAGGACATCTTTCGCTTCGTAATTAATCATTTTGCGATTTGTTTGTGCGCAATTGAAATATTTAAAGAAAGTTTATCTTCTGCTACGTAATTAATAACTATTTTGGGTCGGAATTGAACTATTTAAAGTACGTTAAGTGTGCGGAGTTTAAATATATATTTCGACACTTGGCGTGTCAGTGAACATTAAACAACTTTACTAGCATAACCTTCTTTAGAATTGTATAACATTTCAGTTTTGTGAATTTGTGTGAGATATTTGAATTTAAGAAATCGGAAACAAAATGAAGCTGCTAATTTTGTTCGTTGTGGCTGCGACTCTTGTAATCGGCCTAGGGAGAGCTGAATTAACAGGTGAGAATTCATGCATAGAGTGTGATAGTGTAAAATAAATACATTAACATACGACTTCAGTATCTTACTTCTGAGATCAAATAAATTCATTTAATATGAAATTTATAAACAAGATATTTATTATTATGATTAAATGACACACAAAGATGTTGTGTATGTAGACAACATTACTAATGCACGTATTTTTGCAATTATTCAAGCAATTCTTGAAAATTCCAATTTAAGGAATATTCTTCATTTTTAGACGTTAGTCAAAGAATTGTTTGGTGAATATGGCCCAATAATGCGCAGATGTTTATGGCACAAGACCCATATTCGCATGACGCGGCTCACTTTCTAAACCATGCTAAGCAGTTCAAAGCCTCTTAGTGATTAAAATAATCGCGAAGATTATGTGATTTTATGAAGTCTTTTGCAGTTAAAAAATGTACCGTCCTTGTTTTATGTATCGCGTTCTGAGAAAACTGGGCATAATGCGTGTGCGTTAAGTGTCGTCCCAGATCAGCCTAATCAGGGACGACACTTTCCGCCTAAACTGGATTTTCGCAAAGAAGAGACATCATTTAAACGAAAAATTCCATGAAAGCGGAAATTGTCGTCCCTGATAAGCCTGTGCGGAGACCACAGGCTAATCTGGGACAAAAATTTACGCACATGCATTATGCGCAGTTTTCTCAGAACGCGACACATTTAAGCATAACATTTCTTTTAAAAGACACTATAACGTGCTTATTTAGTTGTATGTGGAACGTTGGCATTTATATTAACTCCTGAAATTTGAGTTCCAATTGGAGAATATGTAAATATCACCAGGATGTGTTTGGATAATATCTAGACATAAGTTAACCACGGCTCGTAGCATATCAACTGACAAGATGGGAAAATAAATGTTTACCTGTTGATATAAAACGATAGATCGGGATGTATTTTGGTTCTTGCATCATATATATAATTTAATGTTAGCTCAGCTCTTTAAACTATGCTTTAGTTTACTTGTGCTCGAGTTTTTCGCGTAAACGTTCCAACCCGAGTCAACAGTGTTACCAGCGCCATAATTGATAGACACTCATGTATTGTGATGTCATTTTCGTTGCTCAACGGAATCAATGTCATCAGAATCTAGGCTTCATTTTGTGTGGCTTTAATATGAGTAGTTTGAACAATAAACGTTATTTTATTTGTTCGAAAATTATGTTTTAATAATTAATCCACTATGGTATATTTTGTTTAGTCGTTTTAGGTTCCTTTTGTTCAATATCATGCTTCAAGATGGCCACCTTGCTATTTTTTTTATTGAAGGTGAAATAATTGAATCGGAGGATGTGGACATTTCACTGAGGCCGAAAAGAAGCTTGGACACGTTAATCGACATTATTATAAAATCGGAGCGAGATGCAGAGAGTGACGTGCGACCAAAACGAAGCGTTGCAGGACCAACAAGACCAAAACGAAGCGTTGCAGGACCAACAAGACCAAAACGAAGCGTTGTAGGACCAACAAGACCAAAACGAAGCGTTGCATGACTGTTAATACGTTGATGCCTCTTTATAATAAAGTGAGAGACCATCTTAGGAAAAGACTGTGAAACGAAGGATGTGTTTGGGATTTAACCGAAATATTTATTAAAAAAACATATACCCTATAATGTATTTGTTTAATAATACACACATAGTCATATAGATGTAATTAGTTACCATTAATTTGTTCATCTCTAACGTAAAACGGACTTTCCAAAAGGGGAGATTTTTTAAACGGTTGTTGCTAATATTGATATACAGTGCTGTGTTTTTGTACATAGCTTTATTTGTTATTGTATGCATACTAAATATCAGTTTGTTGTCGATGTTATTATACAACTATATGCATAATATACCATGACCTCATAAACTTATGTTTGTAATAATGTCATACCAAAGACATTCCTTTAATATATTTATTAAATTTAAACGTATTCAAAATAGCCGTATTTAAATGCTTGGAAGAAATCCTTCTTAGAAGCAATTAGTAAAATGCAGGACTTAAAAAAGTGGTAGTTGCCTCATGTTATTACGGCACAATTACAGCAATAGAAGTTCCACAACTTACCAAATAGCAATCATTGAAATTCCATTACGTTTGATTGAACAAGTAAGAAGAAATTGTATATGGAATTTTCAAAATAATTATATACCTTTTTCTTAAAGAATGGGCAAAGACGCCCTTTTATTGATCTAGTGCTGACATTGTTCTTATTGTAATAAATGATTTTATTTCAATGCTGAAATGCTCAGGATGTGCGTCTGAAACATCCAAATATTATAAGCAAAACTTCCAAAGGGCATGAAGATCTGAATTCTAGTTTTGAACAATGTTTCAAAGATCCGCAAAATTTGTATTGTCTGCTTTCTTACATCCATGTACTTGTAAACACTCTATACGTTTGAAATGTTTTTATTATAGTATATTGTATGTAATGCCATGGGACTTTTTATGTATTTGTTCATCTTTAATAAAATTTGATTTTCGGGTTATTTGTATGGTTTGACACTCTCGTTAAATGTCTATAAATGCAAACACTTCCGCAGATTAATCAAGATAAACCATATAACGTATTAAGCAACTTAAAGATGTACAAAAAAAGATATGCATAAATGTCTATTTTATTTAAATATTCGCGAACTTCATTCAGTCGATGTTCATGTAACAGATACTACATAATTCTCCATTTACACCTCAACAGTATTACAAGACTCTTTGCAACACGGAAACATATGTATTTAGGCCATTTTACGGTTGCTTTTCTCGACCAAAATTATAGAAGTCAAGAATAAATGATTTTAAAAATGATTCATCATTCATTCACTCAGATGGAATTAGTCTGCATATTACGTCAGCCAATGCCAAATGGACAAAATTTGGCACCCGAAGAAAGGTACCCGGCTTATACGTAGATAATAAGCCTGGCACATACCAAAGTTATGTCGGACGCGATGGTTTATTTGCAATAATTTATTTCGACGAAACAGTCGTTTATCTACTAATCACAAAGCCTAATTAAAGCAAACATACGTTTAATGCTTTATAACGAAGTATATGTGCCTCGGGCGACCGGTTAATGACGAAATCGAGCAGACCGCAAGTGACGTGTATTCCGGTCAGGACAATCCCTTTGTAATTTAGGAATGGATTCCTGTTTTGAGAGTTAAGTCAGTTTTGCACAAATATTTTTAAAAAATTGTGACAGACAGTTTCAGTGGACAAATGGTATCAATTTAAGCAACCAGTTTAACAGGTGTATAGTATATAAATATTGTATAGTATTGTATAGTTAAATACAATAATTATAATAAAGTCACCCAAAAGTAAATGCAGATAATTTTTGTACTCAATTAAAATGAATTATTTCAATCCAAAATGCTGGGAAACACTTTTCGTTAGAGGTCTATGTGTAACATCATGTATGTATATATGGGATCAAATCATTTTGCTAGAGAGTGTTAAAAACAAAAGAAGCAAACATATGATTCCCAACTGTGTTACACTAAAAGATTGGCGTACCATGTATCTTGTTGCGCAGTTAAGTATAAACCGATTACATAAAAAATAATTCATGTTGCTACAAACTACAATCTTAAAAACAAGCCATGTTCTTAAATGGAAATCTTAGAATCATATTATAGTTGTCAAAAAGTGGTCAGCTCTCGATATTATGAGGTCCTGTATTTATTTAGCTAGGCAAAACCACGAATAGGCATAACAGATAAAAAAAAACGCACCCTTTCAACAATATAAACTTCGAATGACACGCGTTTTTATTAGTCCACAAACCATGTTAAAAAAGAAATTCTACGAGTATCTTACATGAGGCTATGTGTTGTCACAATTAAAATTGGCGTAATGATATCTTGTAGGGATTTAGCTTCAGCAGAATGGCAGAGCATCCCATCCCTCCATTTGTGTAATATCACCCCCTCTTAAAATATGATGTCCCCGTTCCGTTGTATACTCCACCCTTTTTTTATATATCCGACCCTTTTCTTCTCTTTTAATATTGTCAATACTCTCGTAAATAGACAAACACGTGTTTTATTGCCTATTGTATAGAGTAACATACACTATTACTTTATAGTAACATCAAATAAGGAAAATACCTCATGAAATATATGCATATGGATTATTTTATACAAGGCCACAACAAATGGATGAGATATGCGTTGGATTTGCCGCATCTCTAAATTGTAAAATGAATCAACCTGTTACAAATATTTTGTTCTGATTTGTTTATTTATTACACTCAGCGGCCATTGCTTATGACTATGAAATGTCGCCGGAATGGTTTCAATGTATGGTATCCAATTGGCAATTGGACTTGTTGTATTGTGCAAATAACAAATGAAGCGCACACAATTGCCAAAGTAAACCTATTGGTAATACTGTGATTTTAGTTTATGGGTTGAGGTTAACGGTTGTTGTGGATCAGCTTATATTATTGCATAAGATTGTTGGAAATAGGCCTCAAGTTATTTAAGCTAACATAATGTCAGAACTGGTTTTAAAGCTATATACTCTGCCCTTCGATTAACATCTTAAGCGACAGTTGAAACTACACATTTACAAAATTCTGTTTTAGCAATCGCTAACATAATTCAAGGACACACACTAGATCAGAGTATTGTATTGACAGGGAATTATTTAAAGCATATGAGGCTATTTTTCGGGGCTAAACTCCGTTGATCAACCGATCTGTTTTGTGTCGAATTGGCGGTGTTCCGAGACAGGTCAAGAGACCTTTTAACCCATTTATGCCTAGCGTCTAGAAAAAAGGCCTTGGCAAACAGCGTAGACCCAGATGAGACGCCGCATGATGCGGCGTCTCATCAGGGTCTGCGCTGTTTGCTTAAAGGAATTTCTGTAAGAACTATTCTAAATATAGAAATAAATATACAAGACATCCCTAATTTTGGAAATAAATTGATCCAATTTAGAAGGATGGGAGAGTCCACTAGGCATAAATGGGTTAATAAAATAATCATTCAAATGATAATGCTGATAAGGATTACTGATATAGATACCATCCCAGAAAGGTCACATATCTTTTTAGTGGAACATTGGAGGACCGTTGAGGTTGATAGTAAAAGGACTGCGGATTATTATTTTGTAATTCTTGTGTGCGTACAGAAAGTATAATTTTAGAAATAAACTTCGCTTTATAAGTTTTCTAAATTCTTACAATGTGTGCAAATTATTACTATTTTGAAACTTTTTATCTTTTTTGTTTTTCTTTTTGGCTCTCAATAAGTGTTCGTTTAACTACCAATTTATTTCTTCGATAAATAACACATTTCATGTTTCGGGAATTTTTCTCGTAACCCAGGGGATTGATTAATGTGACATTTTTCAAAAAACGAATAATTTACTATTCGTAATACTTTACAATTCAGTTGCCCATATATGCGCTTTATATGTTTCAACCGACTTTTATAAACTGCCAATAAAACCGCGATGTGAGATATTACGCTCCGCTGCATACACTATATAACCTTAACATGAATAATTGCTTTTATATTAATATTGGTATTTAACGGCGTGATGTGTCTCCTTTAACAAGAAATAAACCGATAGATTTTCAAAGAAAAAAAAACAAGTTCTTTGGCCACAAAAATTCGATAAGACGTTCGTCATATTTTTGCAACTTAAACTCGTAAAGCGGAATACATGTATATTTAAATGCGCCCTCAGTCTCGGTTTTTTCCGCTTAAGATTCTATTCATTTTAGTTCAGCTTACATTTTTAACAGAACAGACTAGTTTATTCATACTTAAGCATGTAAAGCTAATCTGCTTTTACATAGACATATAAGCATGCGTTTGAAGTAAATGCACAACACACATCATTACTAAGAAAGATCAATGTCACACGAAATAAATATGTTTTCGTGTTTCGTGAGAATGTTAATACATAGTGACCATATTCTGTCAGTTTAATAATTTCAATAATTATTACATAATTATGTACATTATTTCCTCAGTAAAAAAAATATAAATTACAAACTACATATATAAGGTATTTTCTTTGTTCACGAAAAGGACTGTTTACTTTGGCAGCATTAAACTGTTTGGTCATACCTCAAACACAAATGTCATTTTTCTTGTAATTGCTATGAATTGACCTGTTACAATAAAAATGCAAATTTAATGCTTCGGACGATGAAATGTCGACCAAATGTTTTCAATGGATGAAAATATGCAATAAGATTGGTGATATGTAACCTATAAAACAACAAGAAGCGCGAAAAAATGACAAAGTAAAAATGTTACGGATATTTCAAGAATACTCTGGTGTTTTTTGATTGGACTAAATTGATATACTTGTGGTTGGTCGGTTGGTTACGATAAAGTGAGTCGTGTTCTGAGAAAACTGGGCATTCTGCATGTGCGTAAAGTGTTGTCCCAGATTAGCCTGTGCAGTCCGCACAGGCTAATCAGGGACGACACTTTCCGCCTAGATTGGATTTTTGCTAAGAAGAGACTTCATTTAAACGAAAAATGTCATAAAAGCGGAAAGTGTCGTCCCTGATTAGCCTGTGCGGACTTCACAGGCTAATCTGGGACGACACATTACGCACATTCATTATGCCAAGTTTTCTCAGAACGCGACTCAAGTTACTGTCGATGTAAGTTAACCATGCGACGATTTTTTACGAAAGAGGTTACTCTGCACCCCCTTCCTTTATTAGTGTGGCTAAATCTCTATATCTGGACAATTTAACAAAACTAGTTTTAGAAAAAGTGATATGTATATTAAGTATTAAACCCATTTATGCCTAGTGGACTCTCCCATTCTTCTAAATTGGATCGATTTATTTCCAAAATTAGGGATATCTAGTTAATTTATTTCTATATTTAGAATATTTCTTACAGAAATTCCTTTTTTCCAGACTTTTTTCCAGACGCTAGGCATAAATGGGTTAAACACATTCACAAAACATGTGCTTAACTGCATCTTGCTAAACAAGTTGTTTGTTTCCAGTCGTATTACCTCGCATTGCTATCAGATATCTAATCAAATATTAAACGAACGCATATTTATATTTTCAGCGATCATTTTTCAAATTGCAACATCTGTTGTGGCCGTAATACGTAATACGTAAGCTCATCTGTCAGCAGATTACAAATTTGAGAAGATTATGTTATCGCATTTATCATGTAATTAGACGCTTAGCTTGCGACAAATGTTGTAAACATGTAAAGTGATATGAAGCATGAACAGATTTTGTAAAACGCAGTAGGTAAAATGATCGCTGACATTTATCAGCAAAATACCAAATTGATAAAAAAAAGCATTTAATCGCATTCATCATGTTATGAGACGCTAAGCTGGCGTCACATTGTGTACACTTGTTAAGTTTCGCATGAACAGATTTAAATATGAAACCTTAAACACCCCCACACAATATTACCATGCAACAGCTGTTAGCTGCTGCGTAATAAAGAGCCAAATTACTATGTTTCCATTGTTTGCATAGTGTTATTTAATAAGGGTATATTGTTGCTTTATTATTTATTACAATCTTGCACAAAGTAAATGGTGAAAAAGGAGCGCACAACGACGTATTTGCGTGACCGAGTTTATATACACATGTCACAATTATAGTAAAGTATTTTCTCCATGCTTATACGGCAATTTCATCACAGGGTCATCATGACATTTTTTGAACATCGGGGGCGTACTTCAATAAATTTCAAGCATTAATTCTATATATGGGCAATGCAATTGATAAATAAAAGAAAATGAAAATAAAATAATGTTTTCAATGGATGAAAACATGCAAAAGGATTGGTGATATGGAACCAATGGAAAACATGCAACGCATAAAAAGGACATAGTAAAAATACTGATTGGCATTGGTTGTTTTTATACCAAATTAATTGTTCGGCAAATAACTAGTCGTACTGGTACATGTTGATGAACTTATTACTGCATTTACCGCGATCATTTTTGAAGTTGCAATAAATGTTGTCGTCGTTAAACGTAGTATGTAAAATGAGCGCTCATCTATCAGCAAAATACAAAATTGATAAAATTAGTATCTCGCGTTCATCATGAAATGAGACGCTAAGCTGGCGTAACAGTTTTTACGATTGTTAAGCCAAGTTTCGCATGAACAGATTTAAATATGAAACCTATAAACACCCGTTTTTATTACCCTGCAATAGCTGTAAACTTCTGCGTAGTAGAGTGCCAAATTACTATGCGTCATTGGTTTACATATTGTTATTTACTGGGGTATTTTATTGATATGAATATTTTATTTCAATCTTGCACATGGAAAAGTATGCAAAGGAGAGCACATTGACGTATTTCTGTTTATATCCACGTGTCACAATAGTTAAAAAACTTTTTTTCCATGCTGGTTTTACGGAAATTTCATTGCATCATCATGTAATAGGGCGCTAAGCTTTCTCATGAAAAGATTAAAATATGAAACCCTAAGCACCCGTACACAATATTACCTTGCAACAGCTGTCAACTTCTGCGTCAAAGGGTGCTAAATTACTTTGCCTCCATTGTTTACATAGTGTTAATTTATGGGGTATAATGTTGCTTTATTATTTATTACAATCTTGAACAAAGAAAAGGTTGAAAAGGAGCGCACATCGACGTATTCGCGTAAACCGCGTTTATATACTCGCTTCATAATTCTTTTTCCCATATGGTTTTACGGCTATTTCATGGCATAGTCATCACGACACTTTTAGAATATCGGGGGCGTAATTCAAAAATTTTCAAAAAAAATATTCTATATATTGGCAATGCAATTGATAAATGCAAATAAAATAGGACAGATTCAGGTTGACAAGATATTTTTTATTACAATTACACTCAAAGTGCTTTACACATAGGTGAGAAACTATAAATTACATCGTGAGATGCTCACTAACGGATTATGCAAATACAACGCGCATTGGTATGCGCAATACAAAACACATGCAACAAGCCAATCCATAGGGCAGCAATATCTCCCGCATTCTTCATTTTGGACTTCAAATGTGACCTTGGGTTTAAGGCGTGTCTGCATTGAGACTTATGCGCCTTGTTGACGTGAGATAAACGTGTAAGGCTAGTTCTATGAAAACTATTAAAATGGCACAAGAGAACGTACATAATCTACAGAATCAGACTTCAACCCTTAATACTGACGCTTACCTTAAGTTTTCGTGACGTTCTTATGTCGTCTGCACACGGTCTTAAGGAGCAACTAATTTGAGCCAAGTTTCATAAAAATCATTCAAATGGTACAGGACATAATGTGTTGGGCACAGACCGGGAAGCGAACAGATGATCTTAAAAATAATCTCCGAGTATGGCATTGCCATTTTCGATCGCGTTTCATGTGCTGAAGACACATGGGAATCTATCACGTGCCTTGTTAAGATCTGTGTTGGGAGGATAAAGCGCGACCCAGATAATATGTTTAAGGATGTCTTTTTAAATATTTCACCATTTTTAATGGGATAAAGTGGAGAGCCCGCTCATTCGTGAGAGTTTTCTGTAGGTATCATGATTTTTTTTTTAAACAAATAGGCATTTCTTCAGTAAAGTGCAACCGTGCGTTTGTAATATGAAGTCCCCCTAACCGTTCAAGTGCGGTTGCACTTTACTGAAAAATACTTATTTGTTTAAAAAAATCATGATACCAATAGAAAACTATCACGAATGAGCGGACTCTCCACTTTATCCCATTCAAAATGGTGAAATATTTAAAAAGACATCCTTAAAAATGTTATCTGGGTCGCGCTTTATTCTCCCAACACAGATTTTAACAAGTCACGTGGTATAGGCACCGTGACCAATAGTTGTCGCTGAAAAACCTTGCGATGAGATCAATTGCCAGTTATCAACTAGTTTGATTCCACTGAAGCGTCACCTACCGGCATATTCGTTAGTTTAACTAATTTCTTAGCAGAATATAAATTAAATGTTAAACAAATAGAAATAGTGGATGGTTTCGAAGGAAGAAATGTAAAGTTATGACCCCTTATAAAAAGCCAAAGTAGCAACATTGGAAATCTGAATCTTTTTTCTTCTTCAAAATATTGCGGCCATCTTCATTGAAATCTAAGATTGTAGATTGTTAAATGGACATACACGTTTTATTTATGTTCTTATTTTGTACATGTTCGGGATATTTCGAAACTAAATATATGTGGCTCTTCGCATACCTTTCTATGGAGAGTAACACATTCAACGGCAAAGTCGTATTACATAAAGGTTGTTATACATTGTATATTTTTTTTTTAAATCGTTGCATAATTGATACTGTCACGGTTCGGTGGTTTTTATTTTTAAGGTTTTAATATTACCATACATAACACAAACCAGAAACTTCATAAGCAAATGCCGTTTTAATATAAAATACAATAAGGCTAATATTATAACATTAAAGCCTCATTAATACTAAAAAATCTACGAAAATTTCGTAAAATAAAGTTTAACAATTAAAAAACAGTGTTCCATATGGCAATATCCAAAATCTCAACGCCAGATGTGGTCTGGTAACATAGATTTAAGACGATACAAAATGCTCTTTTTTATTTATTTGTGGTACAATATATTCAACACATTTTCATGTACCAATTAAGTGTTCATGTGTCGTATGAACAGATATCAGTGCGGGAAATAAAAATGGAATTTATTGTGACACGAAAAATAAAAAATAAACACGCATTTTGTATCGTCAAAAATCTATGTTATCGGAACACATCTGGCTTTGAAACTTTGGCTATTGCTATAAGGAACATTGATTTTTTTTTGGGTAACTTCATTTAACGAAATACTTTACGAAATTTCCGTTGATTTTTGAGTATTAATGGGGCTTTAACAATCTCACACTCTCGCTAACATGCTTAATGAAAAATCAAAGGTTATTAAATTGTATAATCAAATGTGAGAAAAAATGGGCATTTTGCACTAGACAGAATGGTTTTACAAGGTTAATACAAGGTTAAGTTGTGTTAGTGTTTAATAAACAAGACGGGTTTTCAATCCTCGTCAGTATTATTCTTCGTTTGCAATTGAGACCAAGTCGAGGTGAACATTGTTAACCCATTTATGCCTAGCGTCTAGAAAAAAGGCCTTGGCAAACAGCGTAGACCCAGATTAGACGCCGCATGATTCGGCGTCTCATCAGGGTCTGCGCTGTTTGCTTTAAGGAATTTCTGTAAAAAATATTCTAAATATAGAAATAAACATACTAGACATCCCTAATTTTGGAAATACATTGATCCAATTTAGAAGGATGGGAGAGTCCACTAGGCATAAATGGGTTAATAAAACTCCAAAAACAATGTACGGAGAGGAAATAGTGTGACCATTCGAGAAGCATTTATTTTAGTGACCAATTGATTATAAAACTAAAAGCCTATACAAACAGAAACATACATGTAAGACAACAATCAACAACGAATTAAATATACAAACACAAGGCTTGTCACCATAGGATGACATATGCCCCCTTTTTCCACATTTTTCTAAACCTTAACGCAAAGTGTTTTTCCACATTTTTCGAAACCTAAAGGCAAAGTGTGACGGAATTTCAGACGGACAGACATACGGTCAGACAGACGGACAGTGAGATCACTATATGCCCACCTTCGGGGGCATAAAAACAACACATTTGAGTCATTTGTCATTAATCACCAACCGATACTCCAAATATATCAAATATACTATACGTAGAAATAATAAATACTACAGATTTATGTTTGTATGTGACATGCGGATATATATGATATTGAATGACAAATTAAAACATTAACCAAACGTATATGGAATGGAAATGTTTAAAGGCGAAACACAGTTTCGAAAAGGAAAATAACGGACCTTGTATATACTTGAATATCGGAACAATACTTGAGAATTCTATAAAGTCATTCGTGTTAATACTCACGTTTATTATTTTAAAGAGAATTGTTCACAGATTCTGTCATTTTTATTTGACCTTTGGGTTGAAATCCTATCGTTTACACCAATCGACAATCAGGGCTGATAATAACCCACTGAATTTTATACTTTATATAAGCAATCCACGTATTGTCACACAATATTAAGCAACAAATGAAAACACTCCAAATTATCCAAATGTTTCGTGTTTGCAACAATTTTATCAATTAATAATGATGATCACTCATGAACACAATTATGTTTTCAGTATGAGTCTATGTCATTAGCGCTATTTTTCTCCTAGAGTCACAAGGTTCTTTTATATGTTTGGAATCTGTATCATAGAAGTTGGGAAATTGTCATTTCGACAGTCTGTGAACAAGTCCCTATAATGCCGTTAAGTTTTATAAAATATGTTACATTTGCAAAGAAAATTTACCGTATCAAATGTAATTTATGTTGAATAGCGTGGAGGTTGAAAAGCCTCGGCCCTCTTAAAGAACACAGGGTATAACATTTGAAGTTAAAATATATTATACACATATAATTTGTTACAAAAAAATGAATTTATATGAGATCCAACACCACAGAAGCGTCATATATACAACTATCCCTGCATGTGTATGTGGAACTAATTCACATTTTGCTGAAATCATATTTCACATGTGACAGAATCGTTGAAACTATCAGTATTGTCACCTAAATATACACTCAATAAAATAAAATAAAAACTTCTTACACCAAAATAATGAAAAGCTAATTATTATGATATGTACGTTTACATGTCGATTGATAAATGGTATATCAAAAAGACTTTATTTGAAAAACAAGTTAGCATTCTTATTAAAACGTCGTCTATAAATTAGTTCATTATATATAAAGACCCTTTGTTGCCTTATTGCTCAAGTTAAATATGTTCAATCAAGTAAAGAGAAAATTAAAAACATAAAATACAAATATAACTGAAAACAATATAAAGATAACAATAAACACATAGCACATTTCTCGCATAATCAACATTTTTTTTTATAAAAACCTTATGGCCTGTGGATAACATTGCAATTAAATGTAGAGGACAGAAACTTTTATGAATAATAACTCTTAAACATAGTTCAGTTGTCTAAAACGAGACAAGATTCAAGATTGAAAAATATCGTCATACGCAGGGTACATTTTATTAACATTTGTATCTACAAAAAATGCAGATACCGATAACAATAACATCAGTAACTAACTTGAGATAGCCTTCGTTTTAAACATACCATACATGCGTTATCTGTAAAGACAAAATACTACCTTGCTAATCGAATCAAATTAGGTTACATATTGTAATTATTAAACTAGAAATACTAAGATGTGTCAATGCCCATGCAAAAAAACACAAGACAAAAAGTACCAGATAATATAACTCGAGTATTTATGCAGAAATGAATTATATGTCTTAAATGTCAAATTAATATGATCTCAGGTGGTCCAAAAATGATATGCAACATTTCGAGGGCTGAATGGAAAACTGTTGTATCTCATTCTTTATTTCATATGAGTTACAACAGTTTTCCGTTCACCCCTCGATTTGTAATATAGTGCCCTTATGCCAACCGTCAACATTTAAACTAAGTATATACGGATAATACGCTATGTGCTAGTAGATAACATAATAATAAAGCACACGATTTAGCTCATATTAACTGAAAATGCCAAACAGAAATTCAAATAGTTGTCGCTGTTCTTAGTGGATATGGTGTGCTCCTAGCAATTAACCCATTTATGCCTAGCGTCTAGCAAAAAGGCCTTGGCGAACAGCGTAGACCCAGATGAGACGCCGCATGATGCGGCCTCTCATCAGGGTCTACGCTGTTTGCTTAAAGGAATTTCTGTAAGAAATATTCTAAATATAGAAATAAATATACTTTTAGACATCCCTAATTTTGGATATGAATTGATCCAATTTAGAAGGATGGGAGAGTCCACTAGGCATAAATGGGTTAAGATATCCCTTGTTCGATCCATAATCTGAGAGCATTTTCAATATATATTCTTAAGACACCAAGAACTTTTTCCACCAGGGAAACGGGCTTGGGAATATAAATAAATCGACTAATTCGGTTCAATCGAGCTATCAATAAATAGGTTTAAACTAACTAGACTTGCAATGCAAAAACGTTACAACTGACTTCCACATTTGTGTCTTGTTCTGAGAAAACTGGGCATAATGCTTGTGCGTAAATTGTCATCCCAGATTAGCCTGTGCAGTCCCCAGTTTCGTTTAAATGATGTCTCTTCTTAGCGAAAATCCAGTTTGGGCGGAAAGTGTCGTCCGGGATTAGCCTGTGCGGACTGCACAGGCCAATCTGGGACGACACTTTACGCACATGCATTTCGCCCAATTTTCTCAGAACGCGACTCATTTTAGACACCTACAGCATAAATTGATTTTCCAAGCAGTTACTCCCACTCCATCGATACATTCTTCCTTATAAGACTAATTTAGAACAAAGAAAGGAAGTTTGGTGACAATATGTGTTTATGAACTGCATATAAACCGATTGCAATTACTTTTGTACAAACTAAACCAAATGAAGGGAAAATGAGTTCCTTGTTAATTTTGGGAATACCTGTGTTAATGTTCAATCCCTGAATCTAATAAAAACTGACAACCACAAGATAACTGACATAACAGAACATTAAATAAAACAAATATAATCACAGATCTTTAACATTAAGTTACACAAGAGATGTGTTTGTCAGAAACACAATTCCCCCTACTGCGCCGCTTTGAAATAAAATTTCTATTTATCATTTGGCAGGTATAAAAATTATCTCCCTTTAAAGCTTGTTCCTTTCCCTTGGATTTTGTTTTTTGACCTTTGACCTTGAAGGATGACCTTGACCTTTCACACTCAAAATGTGCTGCTCCATGAGATACACATGCATGCCAAATATCAATATTGCAAAAGTTATGGCCAATGTTAAAGTTTTCGGACAGACGCACAGACTGATGGACTGACAGTTCAACTGCTTTATGCCACCATACTGGGGGCATAATAAAAAGTATAATTACAAATGTTTAAAGTTCAGACGTACATATAATTAAAAAAAGTGAGATTTCAATTAAATGCGTTTCATTTTATCTGAACTATGCATTGCTTTGATGAATATAAACATTATAATCAGTTGACGATTCCATAACATCAGTTTTATTTACAACAGAAATATCATACTATTATATTGATATATAATAATGACATATGGAGGGCAATAACTCCATCAATATCAAAGAAAGCGTTATGTTTCTTGTACTACGCAGTTCCTCTACAATTCCATTAACCAAATGTGTTCGTACATATATACAGTTTCATCTTATTATCTTATATGGAGTAGAGAAAAAAGAACATGGACAATAAGTGTCTACCTTCGGTGGCATAAAAACCATCAAACGCTGAAATAACGTTACAACATATATTTATACTTCACTAAATCTTCATAATGGCTATCTCTTTCACACAGATACATTCTAGTTACTACTGCAGTCGGTTTGAAAGAAGTCCCAACATAGTCACATGATATCTTTTACCATGTGGCATATGGTTAACATTAGTCGCCGGCTGAAACCGTTTGCGTAAATGGGTGTGAAAATAGTTACACTAGAAGGAATCAAAATTGAATACAAAACAAACAATAATGTTTTCTTTATTCAACATTAGCTTGTGGTTTAAAAACCACTTGAATAATTGATAATAAAACATTTTGATCGCTTTTAGTTTTAAATGATTCTTGTCAAAAACAGCAGATATCCAATAGGCACTAATGAATGACACGACTGCGAGGAAAAAAAGAACATTATCAAATCTCCAGAAAAACGAAACGCACACGGCGGTTAAAACCCTGTAATCGTGTACTCCAAACGGACACGGTTAAAACCCTGTAATCGTGTACTCCAAAATCATTTCGATACGTTACGATGATATATCAAGTTTCCTATACGGTCCAGCTAAACAGTCCACGGGAGTCTCTTTCGAGGCGCCTGATGTTCCCGTCGATTTAACCAGGCCGTACTTTGCTTCAGAGTCAAATTTGGAATCGGAGTCCATGAGGGTTTTCATCCAATCCTGAAATACACATCCAACGGTGAGGGTGTTCATTCAATATTAAAATACACATCCAACTATGATGGTTTTCTTTTAACATTAAAATACACATCCAACAATGATGGTTTTCATTCAATATTAAAATACACATCCAAAACCAATGGCTTTCATCAAATATTTAAACAAACATACAACAATGATGGTTTTCATTATATAGTTAAATACACATCCAACAATTATGGTTTTCATCCAATATTATAATACACATCCAACACTAACATTTTGGGTTATTAACGCAATACAAGGGAGATAACTAATAGAATATGTTCCTTATACAACGTGCTTGAGTGGGAGAATTTAAAAGAACTCGTGTACACTGTTAAAGATTTACTATCGAGTTTGCAAGATTTTTGCAAACCCCACTAATGTGAAGGTACAATCCAAGCTGACCCATTTAAAATACTTTCAACATAATATAAACTATCAAATATAGTTATTTGAATGAAACGTCCCTTGGTACATAACAGTGTACCAGGAATGTGATTTAATAACCACCTCAGGGGAGGGAAATGCCCTACCCCCCTTACAGGATTCAATTTAACTCCTCATTTGTAAATAGATAAATGAAAGTAAATAACAATTTGTAAAAATTATTTTGCCATTAAAAGGAAGGAAAACAAGCTGAAAGTAGGAGAAATCACACGCATACCTCGTTGGAAAAAGGCGGCCCTTTGCCACCGTAGTCCGATGGCAAGTGTTCCTCGTCTATATACTCCTTTAACTCGTCGTACTTGTTGCCATGGAAATGTACCTATATTTGACCAATCATGGGTTTATATGTGTAGTGCAAAAACAAACGCACAACGCTCACAGCATAACCGAAGCAATTAAATGTAACCCCTGGGACAAACAACTGAAAGGCGTGGCTTTTAGATTCGGACAAACGGTTCATTCTTCAAATATTTCAATATAATACTATGTTATTATTAACTTTTTAAAAGTACGTGGCTAAAATCACATGGTTATGATATATAGCAATAGAATAAAGTAATATTGAAAGTCCGGAAACATAATCAGGATAAAAAAACTTGTTCCCTCTGGAAGTATTTAATTTAAGGCAAGTAACCAATAGAAAACCGGACAACCCAACGAGAAAAACATTAAACATACAATATAAATTTAATGTAAATGGGATTAAACAATGACACGTATACCAGGAAAACGTTTATAATCTATTATATATGGATTTATATTCAACACTTCAATAACAATAGCATTGCAATCTGTTATGTCCAAGACCTTTAAAAGCATCAGACAACAAAAGGCATTTGTATAAAAAGTTAACGCACCCTGCTAATAATCTTCTCCTTGAGGAATGGTTTCATTATTGCAAATATGTAATCAAACACAAAGTAATAACGCACCTTGCAGAGAATCTTTACCTTCAGGAATGGTTTCATTATTGCAAATATGTCATCAAACACAAAGAAATAACTAACCCTGCTAAGTATCTTCTCCTTGAGGAATGGTTTCATTATTGCAAATATGTAGTCGAACACAGCAGGCTCATTCAGGTAGTGAATCCCTTTGAATCGCATTGGGAAGCAGTCCTGAAGAACAAATACAAATAATGCATAAGCGGGGGCTACATTTGTGGTTTGCAACATGAGCCGTGTATCAGACTTCTCGAAACCTAAGAAAGATCTGTTTTGCCGATATTTTTTGAAAGGTTGGATTTTTGTCAGACAGTCAATCGATTTGTTGTACAGTGTTTGCTTCTTGTGTTCTTTCAAATATATTGTCAAACATGTATGTATGTTTGTAAGTAAGTTTATTTTACTTAGCACATGAACAATTTGAAAAGAGGATTTCAAAATGTCTTACGAAGTTGCAAATACATGTTTACTCAGTTTGAACGGGTTCCAAAGAAATCATTAACAAATTTCTTCGCAACAAACAGTCCGACAGTGCTCAAATGTTTATCCGAAATTGTTATCTTTTGTCAAATTTGTCTGACTTCTGAAAGGTTTCGTGGAGTCTGATAAAGGCATTTTGCAATATTTTATACATCATTTATTCTTGTAAAAAGTTCAAAGTCAGACGTAGGAACAATTCATTTACTTATATCAAAACTATGATTCAATTAGTGCAGCAACGATACAGTGGTAAAGTAACATCAGCATAGGTGTTTATGACATAATATTTTAATATTTATTAATATATGTCCTTTAATTATGAACATTGGTAGTTAGATAAATAGTAACAATACATATTTTAGTAATCTTCGTTATTCAATAATTTACATACAGACCTTAAGTGTCTAAACTATGGAACATACCAATATTAAATTGAGCCAGTATAATCGAAATCAGTTATAAAAGTTATATGTAAAACACACAACAAAACATACATTTCCGACATTCGTTGTCATTGCATATTAGATTAAAGTAAACTCCTCAATCAAATTAATAAGTAAGCTTGACACAGGCCGCCTACAAACACAATACTGACTTCGTTTTATAATGCCTAACAAAATATAATTTGAAAATACAATTGTCACCAGACCCTTTATATCCATTGAACACACTCTTGAAATACTTGATATTAATTATGTAAAATATATCAAACTATGAAACTCCAGAAACACTATTAGGTTAGAAATTCTTGTTTTTATACACTACTTTTAGATCCGAACACAAACTATAAACATAAAATGGTCAAAACTGGTGTCATCACTTGCAACGGTCGATGCAGAGAATCGGGAGTTTAACCCTTTGCATGCTGGGAAATTTTTCGTCTGCTAAAATTTTGTCTGCTGAATTTTTAAAATTAGCATTTTCTTCGATTTTTTTTCAACGAATACTATCAGAATAGCAAACAGTTTGGATCCTGATGAGACGCCACGTTCTGTGGCGTCTCATCTGGATCCAAACTGTTTGCAAAGACCTTCAAAATCCGGTTCCAGCGCTCAAAGGGTTAAACACTTACCACAGAATTAATCAGAAACCAAACGCCTGTCTAAAACGACCTCAATCAAATTTATATATGCAGAAAGAAAATCAATACATCAGTACCAAAACGTAATCTTTAAGGCTTATAGCATATGCTTTTGAACAACTAATAATTTTATTCTCTTAGTGCTGGACGTGAAATATTAAAATACCAAGCGTGTATGATGAAAATCCTGTAAATTCTAACCAGACTAAACAGTTTTATCCTCAGCAGTTGCTGCACATGATTCTTGACAATAAACGCATAATCCATAATGGAAGGATAAAGAAGCTACAAGCAGCTTAGAAACAAAACACGTAAGGATAATAAGACAAATAGATAGGCGTGGCGAAAGTAAATAAGAGAGCCTAGCATAAGTCTAAACACGCAAAAAGGCGTGCATATACATTCGGTGCAAGCAATGGTGCAAATTACGCACTACATCAAAAGCATTAATGTTTGTTAAATTGAGTTGTTAAGTTTTTGATATATTGACAGCTCTATTGGTCTTTATATTTATGCCATATAATGCCCATAATATCAAGAACATGTAATTATAGGCGAACTATATCCAGGGTTCCCAGCTTTTTGTATGAACAAAATTCCCTGATTTTTCCCTGATGGAAAATACAAATTCCAGGATCATAATTTGGACCTATTTGTTGTTTTAGACACCCTCTGATTTTTTATAGATAAGTCGGGAAAATCTGACCAAAATTCCCTGATTTTTCCCTGATTTCAGAAACTTTATCCAAATTCCCTGACTTTTCCCTGACTGGAAAAAAGTGAGTCTTTTTTCAGGCTTTCCCTGATTTCCAGGTGAGCTAGGAACCCTGATATCATGCATTAGACCAACAATGCAACATAAAAATGTTAATGTATATCAACGGTTGATGTTATGTCAGGACTAGACATTGACCTAAAACATGCATGTGCACTTGATGCGTAATTAGACCGTGGACTTTGTGAATAAACTCACCGGATATTTATGCAGCACTAAAATTAAGTGTAAATTATGTTCCGTGTTAAAAAGATTAACCGGTTCAAATACATATCAGTATTTTAAAAGTTTGGGATAATTAGTATGTGGTAAGTAGGTTACAAGAAAATGGGATAAATAGTGTGCAGTTAGTATGTTTTAAGAGAATGGGATAAATATTGTGTAGTTATTATGTTTCAAGAGAATGAGATAAATATTGTGTAGTAAGTATGTTTCAAGAGAATGGGATGAATATTGTGTGGTTAGTATGTTTCAAGAGAATTGGATAAATATTGTGCAGTTAGTATATTTCAAGAAAATGGGATAAATAGTGTGCAGTTAGTATGTTTCAAGAGAATGGGATAAATATTGTGCAGTTAGTATGCTTTAAAAAAATGGGATAAATATTGTGTAGTTAGTATGTTTCAAGAAAATGGGATAAATAGTGTGCAGTTAGTATGTTTTAAGAGAATGGGATAAATATTGTGTAGTTATTATGTTTCAAGAGAATGGGATAAATATTGTGTAGTAAGTATGTTGCAAGAGAATGGGATAAATATTGTGTAGTAAGTATGTTTCAAGACAATGGGATAAATATTGTGTAGTTATTATGTTTCGAGAGAATGGGATAAATATTGTGTAGTTAGTATGTTTCAAGAGAATGGGATAAATAGTGTGCAGTAAGTATGTTTCAAGAGAATTGGATAAATATTGTGCAGTAAGTATGTTTCAAGAAAATGGGATAAATAGTGTGCAGTTAGTATGTTTCAAGAGAATGGGATAAATATCGTGTAGTTATTATGTTTCAAGAGAATTGGATAAATATTGTGCAGTTAGTATGTTTTAAGAAAATGGGATAAATAGTGTGCAGTTAGTATGTTTTAAGAGAATGGGATAAATATTGTGTAGTTATTATGTTTCAAGAGAATGTGATAAATATTGTGTAGTTTTTTTATGTTTCAAGAGAATGTGATAAATAGTGTGTAGTTAGTATGTTTCAAGAGAATGGGATAAATATTGTGTAGTTAGTATGTTTCAAGAGAATGGGATAAATATTGTGCAGTTAGTCTGTTTCAAGAGAATTGGATAAATATTGTGCAATTATTATGTTTTAAGAGAATGGGATAAATATTGTGTAGTTATTATGTTTTAAGAGAATGGGATAAATATTGTGTAGTTATTATGTTTTAAGAGAATGGGATACATATTGTGTAGTTAGTATGTTTCAAGAGAATGGGATAAATATTGTGTAGTAAGTATGTTTCAAGAGAATTGAATAAATAGTGTGTAGTTAGTATGTTTCAAGAGAATGGGATAAATATTGTTTAGTTAGTATGTTTCAAGAGAATGGGATAAATATTGTGTAGTAAGTATGTTTCAAGAGAATTGGATAAATAGTGTGTAGTTAGTATGTTTCAAGAGAATGGGATTAATATTGTGTAGTTAGTATGTTTCAAGAGAATGGGATAAACATTATGTTGTTAGTTTGTTCAAATTCAAAACTAAATACCAGCACCACTCTACCTCCATCGCCTTGAACATCTTTTTGGCATAAAAAGGTTTTATTTTCTTAGTCTGTTTCCATCCCATGTGTTTAAGATCGGCTACGAGAATAATGCCACAAACTTGGATCTCTTCTTCTTCCTTTGAATAATTGAAAACAATCAAATGAAATCTGAACGTTTAAATAGTACAAAAAGTCGTTTTTAAATATTTCCTTAGTATGAATTCATCCTAAGGATCTTGTTCGTCGTAGATGTCGAAGACCTAGTAAAAAATACGAAAACAAACATTTATAAATTAATCTATTGACTACCAGTAACAGTTGATTTTATAACTTTTTTGACAGGTTTCAAAACCTTAATGTCCCCGTCAGAACTTTATGAACGTTGATTAAAAACTCTGAGAATCACGTTTTGTTGTTATTGTGTGGGTTGCACCTAATTTAGAAAATAAGAGCTAACAGAAAAAAAATCTGAAGCCAAACAAGAAATAGCGTCAGGCTAAGGTTTGGTATGAAAACAAATGGCAACGCAACGAAACCACGTTTTCAACGTTTAAGATCTTAATTTACAACCCCAATCTAAATATCAGGAATTGCAGCTTCGTTAAAAACCAGGTTCAAAAGAAAAACTAGCATATTTTGCAATAAAAACATAATCTGCAACACAACATCATAAATTAAACGAAAACACAACATCAATTTCTTAACACTCTCTGGCCATGTAAACAAATTATAACTTGTATCCTTGGTAATTGCTTAGTAAGTTCCACACTGAACTTGTTGAACTCTGTGATGGATGCTTTTATAACAAAAATATGCTAAATTCTGAATATGAACCTAGCAAATATTATTAAAAGGAACACAAACAAGCATGTGTGATTTTCACTTACAAGGGGACACGGTTGATATAAATTTAGGGAAGTGGTCTTATATAAAGAGATTTAATAAAATAATGGTCATGCTATAGGCAAAATAAAGCATGAAAGTACAAGTTTGCCTTTGGTGATGTTAGTGACAATTTTGCTAGAATGGTCTAAATAAGTGAAGTTGATTCTTTTAATTTCAACCTTTTTGATTCACAAAAACTGACCAAATTGCTTTACCTGGGAACTTTTGTTAAAGACTGGCAAGACGACGTTCCATTAAGGCCCGAACTAATGATACAGTTTTAGAAATTGTAATTTGACGCAAAGCTTATAGTATTTACAATTTTATTGTTTTTTAAATGTTGTGGTAAAACAATATTTGCCGTCAATCTTTTTTGGATCACCTGCTGAGTCATCATGGCCTACACCGACGTGATCGAGTTATAGGGTATCAGCAGAGAAAGAATGAGTAATATAACGCCAGGTCCAAATAAGGTCAGTCGAAACACAAGCCCTGTCACTGGCCGAGTCTGGCGTTACCTGCAAAATGCTTATAATCCGTTTAACATACAATGGCGAGATAGTTTTGGCCTGTGTGAATCCTATTCCATTGAGATCCATACACATGATTACGCCAGCAACCTGCGTGTCTTCTTCCTGTTTGATACATGGTAACCATGGTAACGTAAGATGTGGAAAGAGTTGCATTAGTCTTTGAAAATGGTACACTGCAAGATAAAGTTTAACATAGAGTGAGCGAAACGGCGAAACAAACTCAAACAAATATGAATGTGACAAGATGACAAAACATAACACTTGGAGTGTGGACCTTTTAAAATGCTCCAAATGTGCAAACAAAAACTGCAATATTAAATTCAACAAGAGATGTGCTGTCATCAATATTGCAAAAGTTACGACCAAACTTTAACCTATGTTAAAGTTTTGAGACAGAAAGACAGACACACACAATGACAGACAGACAGGCCAAAAACAATATACCCATCTTCTTTTAAGAAGGGGGCATAAAATCACAAACAACAAGATAAAACATGCTTCAACTATTCCTAAAATAATGTCTGTTTTGCTTTAATTGCATATTACAGATCATGCGTTATTGTAAGTAGCATATTTAGTAACATAGTACATAAAACTATCATTAACATCATTTTTAAACAATTAAATATACATCCTCAGAAAACAGAAAATTTTGACTAATCCGAAAGTAAAATATCAGACATGTTTTTCCACAATCCAGTGTTCACAACATAAGATTGACTGCGCAAGACAACAAGTGTTCACAGCATTATTTGGACTTTGCAAGACAACAAGTGTTCACAGCATTATTTTGACTTCACAAGATACAAGCTACTGTGTTCACAACATTATTTTGACTTTGCAGGACAACAGCTAATGTGTTCACAACATTATTTTGACTCTGCATGACAACAGCTAATGTGTTCACAACATTATTTTGACAAGACAACAGCTACTTTGTTCATAACATTATTTTGACTTTGCAGGACAACAGCTAATGTGTTCATAACATTATTTTGACTTTGCAGGACAACAGCTACTGTGTTCACAACATTATTTTGACTTTGCATGACAACAGCTAATGTGTTCACAACATTATTTTGACAAGACAACAGCTACTTTGTTCATAACATTATTTTGACTTTGCAGGACAACAGCTAATGTGTTCATAACATTATTTTGACTTTGCAGGACAACAGCTTATGTGTTCACAACATTATTTTGACAAGACAACAGCTACTGTGTTCACAACATTATTTTGACTTTGCAGGACAACAGCTAATGTGTTCATAGCATTATTTTGACTTTGCAGGACAACAGCTAATGTGTTCACAGCATTATTGTGACTTTGCAAGACAACAGCAAGTATGTTCACAACATTGTTTGACTTCTAAAGACAACAGCAAATATGTTCACAACATTTTGGACTTTGCAGGACAACAGCCCCTGTGTTAACAACATTACTTTGACTAAGCAAGACAACAGCTACAGTGTTCACAACATTAGTTTGACTCTGCATGACAACAGCTAATGTGTTCACAACATTATTTTGACTTTGCATGACAACAGCAAATGTGTTCACAACATTATTTTGACTTCGCATGACAACAGCTACTGTGTTCACAACATTATTTTTACTTCGCATGACAACAGCTCCAGTGTTCACAACATTATTTTGATTTTGCAGGACAACAGCTACTGTGTTCACAACATTATTTTGACTTTGCAGGACAACAGCTCCAGTGTTCACAACATTATTTTGACTAAGCAAGACAATAGCTGCTGTGATCACAACATTATTTTGACTTTGCAAGACAATAGCTGCTGTGTTCACAACATTATTTTGACTTTGCAAGACAACAGCTCCTGTGTTCACAACACTAGTTTGACTTTGCAGGACAACATCTACAGTGTTCACAACATTATTTTGACTAAGCAAGACAATAGCTGCTGTGATCACAACATTATTTTGACTGTGCAGGGCAACAGCTACTGTGTTCACAACATTATTTTGACTTTGCAGGACAACAGCTACTGTGTTCACAACATTATTTTGACTTTGCAGGACAACAGCTACTGTGTTCACAACATTATTTTAACTTTGCAGGACAACAGCTACTGTGTTCACAACACTATTTTGACTTCGCATGACAACAGCTAATGTGTTCACAACATTATTTTGACAAGACAACCGCGACTTTGTTCATAACATTGTTTTGACTTTGCAGGACAACAGCTACTGTGTTCACAACACTATTTTGACTTCGCATGACAACAGCTACTGTGTTCACAACATTATTTTGACAAGACAACAGCTACTGTGTTCACAACATTATTTTGACTTCGCATGACAACAGCTACTGTGTTCACAACATTATTTTGACTTCGCATGACAACAGCTACTGTGTTCACAGCATTACTTTGACTTCGCATGACAACAGCTACTGTGTTCACAACATTAATTTGACTTTGCAGGACAACAGCTACTGTGTTCACAACATTAATTTGACTTTGCAGGACAACAGCTCCAGTGTTCACAACATTATTTTGACTAAGCAAGACAATAGCTGCTTTGATCACAACATTATTTTGACTTTGCAAGACCACAATTACAGTGTTCACAACATTATTTTGACTCCACAAGACAACATTATTTTGACGTCACAACATTATTTTGACGTCACAACATTATTTTGCAAGACAACGGCTTGGAAACCTGCATAAGACTGGATATCTTCTTTGCATAGAACGGCGAAACGCACGTGGCATGACTGAGACCAATATTTGACATATCTATGAACATAATCACGCCTGTAACCTGGGTTAGATCTTCCTGCAAATGGTCGCAGTAAAAACAGAGAATATTAGGTTAGGGATGAATGCAGATCGGTATTTTGAGCGAGGCTAAGAAAACCTGAAAAACTAGCTAGGCCGAAGGTTAATGGGTTTGTTTACAAAATAAACTTACGAAAAAGGTATGTACACGATAAAAATCTAATGACTCATGAAAATTACCAAAAAAAATACTTATGGCGAATATTGCTTCAGATGAAGAGTTTAAGACGAATTCTGCTTCAGATTAAGAGTTTAAAGGGACTGTAAACCACGAATGACGAAAAAAGAAAATTCTAAAATACCATATTTTTGTACAATTATTAGTTTATATTGATTGAAATATCACGACTGATATATTACTTTACTTGAAAAAAGTTCATATTTTCAGTATATTTGGTAATAAAAGTTTGCGATGTGAAATCGAAAGTACATCGCGAAAATAGGTGACATAACGATAAACACACTATAAATAACGCAAGTAGATTGATCATTTTATATATAAAATAAATACAATGCACTACGCATGCACAATTTGCATTCCTGGGTTTACCACGTGACGATGATGATCAATCTACTTGCGTTATTTATAGTTAACTGGTATTTACCTGGTAGACATACCCAGTAAAAATAAAAAAATAAAGTAAAAATAAAAAACAACTTTTTTCAAGTAATGTTATATACCAGTCGTGATATTTTTATCAATATAAACTAATAATTGTAAAAAAATACGGTATTTTAGAACTTTTCTTATTTTCGTCATTCGTGGTTTACAGTCCTTTTAAGGCAAGTGTTTAAAGGAAGCAGAGTTTTGGATGAGCATTGGTTAAGATGACAAAAATTTGGCGGTATTGCTTAAGATGATGAATTTTAGGCGAGTATTTCCAAAAATGAACAGTTTTGGGCGAGCTTTGATAAGGATAAATGTGCAATTGGAGGCTAGACACAGATGAAAGAGAGCCTTGCCTTATAAGTCTCTAACGCTCACCCAATATTCTGTTTATCCTATCAGGGTTTCCTAATAAATCATGTAAACAGCATGAACAAACAAGTGATGTGTTTGTGAAACACTATGTCCCCTTTTGAGCGATTTTGACCCATATATTTGACCTTTGACCTTGAAGGATGACCTTGACCTTCCACCACTCAAAATGTGCAGCTCCATGAGCTACACATGCATGTCAAATATCAAGTTGCTTTGTTCAATGTTGCAAAAGTTCTGGCCAAATGTTAAAGTTTGTACAAACCAACAAAGCAACAAAGCAACAAACCAACAGACAGGGCAAAAACAGTATGTCCCCAGTATAGACTGGGGGACATAAAAACGTTGGCTTCTCTATTAGCCCAGTGTTTTTGTTTATATCAATTTTTATGTAAAAAATGTGATTGTGTACATTGCAAAATTGTTTATAAAAATATAAAGTGCTTAATAATAATATCTCATCCCTTAAGTACAATATTCTAAATAATTTATTTATAGTTTGCTGATGACGATTTTTTTTTTCGATACGACTTACTATGTAAGTAACAGGCATAATGTTCAGAGTAAAATTATACCAACGAATAATAAATTCGAAAAACAAACTTATACATAAATGTTTTTGTTAAATGTTATATATGTATTAACAAACAAGAGATGTGTTTGTCAGAAACACAATGCCCCCTACTGCGCCGCTTTGATCATTTATTTTTTTACCTTTGACCTTGAAGGATGACCTTGATCTTTCACCACTCAAAATGTGCAGCTCCATGAGATACACATGCATGCCAAAAATCAAGTTGCTATGATCAATATTGCAAAAGTTATGACCATTTTTCGAAACCTAAACGCAAGTGTGACGGAATTTCAGAAGGACAGACAGACAGACTGACGGACAGATAGACAGTGATATCACTATATGCCACCCTACCTGGGGCATAAAAATATATATGAATTAAAAAGACCACTTAAGTGTACGTTGTCAAGAAAAGAAATTAAGTGTACGTACCTCCAAAAGTGTTGTCAGTGTCAAAAAGTTTGTTCTAAAGATGTCATCAATAGGATACTTCGAAGGGTCCCATTTTCCTGAAACAGATACAAATAGGAATAATGAAACCCCAGACAGGGGAGAAATTAGTGTCATCATCCAAGTGACCAATATGTGTTATAATCTGCTTGTCTTTTATTTAAGGCAAGTGACCAATATGTGTTATCATCCGCTTGTCTTTTATTTAAGGCAAGTGACCAATATGTGTTATCATTCGCTTGTCTTTTATTTAAGGCAAGTGACCAATATGTGTTATCATCCGCTAGTCTTTTATTTAAGGTAAGTGACCAGTGATTTTTTTAACCTGCGAGTCCTGCGTCCTGGACTCACAAAAACCTCTGGGGATGCAAAGTTTCGAATTATGTGAGTCCCAAAAATGCATTAAAATTTCTAAAAATTAATAAAGTTTCATATTTTGGACTCGTTCTTTCAATTGGGGGACTCATAGATTTGCAAGTAATCGAGTCCCAGGACTCAGATGAGAAAATTTGTAAAAATATCACTGAGTGACCAACATATGTTATCATCTGCTTGTCTTTTATGTAAGGTAAATGATCAATATTGAATAATCTTTCTAATAGCAAAGAATATTAAATAATTAACTATATATACATTTAACTTAAATATTTTTGATACAACATAAAACCATTTTCATAAAATAATAACTTATGCTTGATTGGTTCTTGTTGGCTCTGGTACTACTTAAAAGTAACCCAAGTACTCTTAAGAATACTACAAAGCACCAGAGGTATGGCAAATATACTAAAAGTACCCCTGAGTATGGCCGGTTGCCTTTAAGGATACTTTCTGTACCTGGGGAAAATTGCAGTACAATAAAGAGTAGCCTGAGCACTTTTAAGTAGAACTTGAGCCGACAATGACCATAGCTTACCTGGTCTGAACATTATTATCCGGCGCCCCAATTTATCTCTGTGGGGAAGAACGCCTGTAACACCGGCTTCCAGGACGTGTTTAACGCTCGCGGGTCGCAGGTTTGAGAACAGTGACTCATTTTTCTTATCTGCTTTCATCTCATAGTGCCTGACAAGGAGGTTAAATGCTCGATCGTAATCAAACTTTTTTGCACGTAAAAATCGCAGCAGAAAGGCGTCATCTGTTCTTATTTTCAGCTCTGAAAAATATCAATATTTGTTGAATATGAAGCTGAGAAAATTGGTCTGATAAAAATGTTCTAACCATTTGATTTATGGTGAGTATATTTTTATCAAAAGAACAATTTTTGTATGATTTAATTAAAAAAAAAAAGATAAAACTAATGGTAACAAGAGTTCCGCAGTCGGAGACATCTGCCCCACCAAACAGGGCCTTGATTTTTACACTTATTGTGACAGTGACCTTGACCTTTGACATAGTGATCCCAATTTCAAAACGGGTCATCTACTGTACAAGGCCAATGCACATATTAAGTATCAAGTCAATCGGTCAGTTAGTAGACTAGTTATTGATTGGAAACAATTTTTTCACTCATTGTGACAGTGACCTTAACCTTTGACCTAGTGACCCCAATTTCAGTAGGGGTCATCTACTGTCAAAGGCTAATGCACATGTGAAGTATCAAGCCAATCGGTCAATTCGTTGACAAGTTATTGATCGGAAACAATTTTCAAACTTATTGTAACAGTGACCTTGACCTTTGACCTACTGACCCCAATTTCAATAGGGGTTATCTTCTGTCCAAGGCCAATGCACATGTTAAGTATCAAGCACACTGGTCAATCCATTCACAAGTTATTGATCTGAAACGTACTGGTCTACCGACAGACCAACCCAACTACCAACATCCAGAAAAACAATATACCCCATCTACTTCAAAGGGGGGCATAATAAAAGCTGGGAAAAAAAATTAACTGGTCATCAAGAGTCAGTGATATTGGCACCAAATACATAGCCTTGCTCACAGTCATAGCGTTTCATCTAATATTAATTTTAATTTGTTTAATATACAGTCCAAACTGAGAACAGCGGCCAGTCAAGGGAAATGACCAAAGTGACCGTTGTAGACAGGTGGCCGTTGTTCCAAGAAGACCACTTTTTAGATCGTTGGTCAGTTGGCACTATTGCTAGGTCGTTACCCCACCCAGTCGTTCCGTAATCATAGTAAGTTAAACAAAGGCTTATTGCTGATAAATTAGTATAACATAAATTATTTCTAGTGAATACTACAAACTAATATTTTATAAATTGATTTAAATTCATACCTATTCTTAAAGGGAAGCGGATAACTACAAATCCAGCCCTAACCCGACCCCTAACCCTAACCCAGGGTTATCTCCCCTATACCAGGCCTCGCTCGTTGTAGTTGTCCGCTTCCCATTCTTAAACGTATGAGTTAATCAACGATAATAATGTTGTTAACGCATGGATCTCTTTAATTCAGTAAATCCGACATTTCGTATAACGTTCATTGGAAGATATTTTTACCGAACGGTCGTCATGTGTCAATGACGTAACATCCGCAAAAGTAATAGCACATCGCTGTTATTAACTGAAAGTATGGCATAACGTCATCGTTCTCATTCGAAGAATCCAAAAGTTTTAATATTAATTAGTGCACAAACATCACACAAACATCATTTTTATTAAACACAATTTATCTTAAAATCATGGTCATACATCGGTTTTCAGGACTTTCCGATAACCAGTGGTGTTAGCTTCACTCCTTTACATTGAAAATGGCATTTGGATAACAGACGTTTTACGTGACAAATGTCCGCTTCCATAAATGCTGAAAGTTTGTTACAAAAGATGCAATTCGATGCTTGTTGTAACACAATAAACGATCACTAATCCTTTCATCACCTTCTTATAATAACACACGCTACCTCAGTGTTGTTGTTCACACCTTATCAGCGATTAAGATCTATCAATTTTGTTACTCGCTATAACTATGGCTTTATGACTGGGCCGCTAATTTCTACTTATACACATTGTTATTGTTACTTGGACATATTTCATGCAATCAGAAATTAAATCTTCGCTAAGTCGTTATATGTTTTCTCACAGCGGGCCGCTTTTATTATATCAAAGGCAGTTACCGCAATCAGATTCTTGACCCGTAAAATAGACGCACAACAGATGCTATGACGTCAAAGGTAAATGACAACAACGCAGATTGATTTGTGTGTTTACTTTTCGCAACTCGAAACGATTGACTCAAGACCGTTGTTTTGAGTTAAAAAATGACTTTGAGAGTGAAATATACTGGCTGTTGGCCGTTATTGATGATTGACCATTATTCCAAAGTGTAATATAGAGTGATTTTCGTCGGGGGGGGGGAGTCCAGACTGACCGTTGTCTGTAGTTGACCGTTATTTTGAGTTGACCACTATGTCAGTTTTGCCAGTACATGTAATTAATTAGCAGGTAAACAAGGGAATTGTGTATTTTAATAAGAACTTGACAATATCATGGATTCAATATGCTTGAAATGAATTCTTCACTATGCATTTTCATCTGTACACTGAACACTTTACAATGAAGTACATTAAAGTTTTCACAGATATCCATACTATTTAAACATTTTAATTAAATGAAATTACTAGAAAATACTGTACGACTTACTCACTTTGTTTTAAATAATCGTTATTACAAAGTTGTACACATGGATTTTTGTTAGGACACATGGACCGCCTGTTTCGGAAATGATACCGAACCTCAGCAAATTTTATCTGAAATGTCCGAGGTCCAACTTCTTTCGCATGAGTTAAAAAAATAGTATTACTTGACTACCCATAGCTTCTGATTTAACATTAATACATTTAAAACAAGAGGGCCAAGATGGCCCTAGATCGCTCACCTGTGAAATGAGCTTGCCCAGTTGCGTGATTTGAACAATGACCTGGTGACCTTGATTTTGACCCCACATGACCCAAATGTTAAACTTTGCCTAAATATTGCCCTAACAAACTTCCTCCTAAAGTATCATCATTATGGAATCAATTTTTGTAAGATTTGGACCTCGTGACCAAGATTTTGACCCCACATGACCCAATGTCAAACTTTGCCTAGATATCATCAAGAAAAACATCCTGGTCAAGTATCATCATTATTGGACCAAAACTATGGCCTCTAGTGTGTTTACAAGCTTTTGTTAATTTTTTTGACCTAGTGACCTAGTTTTTGACCCAGCATGACCCAGTTTCGAACTCGATCGAGGTATCATTGGGGCACATCTTCTGACCAAGTTTCATGAAGATCTGACAAGAAATGTGGCCTCTAGAGTGTTTACAAGGTTTCTCTATGACCAAATAAGGAAAAATGCCCCGCCCACTGGCGGCCATGTTTTTCAACCCAAAACCACTTTTGAACTCAACCAACATATTATTAAGACAAACATTTTGACAAAGTTACATGAAGACTTCTACAATGTTTACAAGGTTTTTCTTTTTTTTTACCTAGTGACCTAGTTTTTGACCCAGCATGACCCAGTTTCGAACTCAATCAAGGTATCATTGGGACAAATCTTCTGACCAAGTTTCATGAAGATCTGACCAGAAATGTGGCCTCTAGAGTGTTTACAAGGTTTCTCTATAGCCAAATAAGGAAAACTGCCCCGCCCACTGGTGGCCATGTTTTTCAACGGACCGGAACCACTTTTGAACTCAACCAACATATCATTAAGACAAACATTTTGACAAAGTTACATGAAGATTTGGCATGAAATGTGACTTATACAGTGCTTACAAGTTTTTTTCTTTTTTTGACCTAGTGACTTAGTTTTTGACACAGCATGACCAAGTTTCAATCTCGACTGAGGTATCATTGGGACAAATCTTCTGACCAAGTTTCATGAAGATCAGACAAGAAATGTGGCCTCTAGAGTGTTTACAAACCAAATGTGGACAACAGACGGACGGATGACGGACAAAGACCGGTCACAAAACTAAAAGCTCACCTGAGAATAGGGTGAGCTAAAAATCTGAAAAAACTATTACAGTAAAATCAGCAGGATATAAATGAACACTCGTCCACTGGCCAATGGCGTCCAAAGTCTATGTGGGCAAATGAAGATTGTGATCAA
Source organism: Dreissena rostriformis (assembly GCA_007657795.1). Taxonomy (NCBI): domain Eukaryota; kingdom Metazoa; phylum Mollusca; class Bivalvia; order Myida; family Dreissenidae; genus Dreissena; species Dreissena rostriformis. Next base: position 154,348 of record VMBQ01000307.1, on the reverse strand, counting down.
TCACCACTATGAAAAACAAAGTTTGAACAAGGAACTTATACCCGGTTTTTTGAGGACCATATCCCTTAGAGCCTGAATATCCCTACTGCGCCATTGTGGTTTCTCATTGAGCTCCTCTTCAGCTTGCTTGATCCTTTCTTCACTCAGGGTACAGACGTACTCTGTGGTTGGGGTGCTGGTGGCCATGGTGATCTGGAAAGTAAAAGGTATTATTTTACAGCCTGTGTCTTTAGGATTGGGAAAAATATTGCGATAAACCAAGAAATTGGGAAAAATTAAACATTATTAATATGATTATGAATAACAGTATTTCAATTGTTTATAAGTGCATGTTTAACTGCATTTTTTAATTGATATTATTAACGGAATTATATCGCTGTATAATACACTTAATTAAACAATTATTGAATTTATTTGAAAAGTTTGGCATCTGTTGTGGGAGATTTAGCTACTTTTTGCTATTGGGAAACAGCCTGTAAGACTAAGAGGCTGTAATTTTGGCAAAAAAAATCATTAACTCTTTGCATGCTGGGAAATATGTCATCTGCTAAAATGTCGTCTGCTGAATTTCTAAAATTAGCATTTTCTTCCATTTTTTCCAAAGAATACTATCAGAATAGCAAACAGTTTGGATCCTGATGAGACGCCATGTTCTGTGGCGTCTCATCTGGATCCAAACTGTTTGCAAAGGCCTTCGAAATTTGGTTCCAGCACTGAAAGAGTTAAGGTATTATCCCTTTACCACTCAGTTACAAACTTTGACACGTTTGTAGTCCCTCAGAAAATCAAATAAAATGTAAGACCTTTAATTAGATTCATCTTTTAAAAGCTTCGTTTCCAACCCTAAGATACTGATGAGCAGCAAACAGCATAAAACATGAACACACTGTGAGTTACTTATTATTATTGTTTATAATTTCTATAGGATATCGTCGCTTAGGGTATTTTCGATGATCACGCATTTTCCGGTATAAACACGCGTGTTCCAATTGCTTGGCGTAAGTCACATGTTCTTTCATTTGCATACACACAGTTCATTCAACAGATGACCTAATTTAGTGATAATGGCAATAGAAACTATAAATAAACAAACTCACATTCATACACAATAGTTTTCATCCATTTTAACTAATCTTAAAATAGTCCAGCTTACATTTGTATCTTTGAACATTTACATCATTGTTTGATTTAATCCAAATGCTGTCATTTCGTCTGTTTTAAACACAGAAAATTTTCAGAAAAATCATATGATGCTTTTTTGTATAAATAAATACTGTTCAACACAAAACAGGTTTCAGGCAAAAAGCAAAATTAGGTGTACTTGAAGTCAAATTCTAGTAGAATATGAAACACATGCAAACTGTCTTACCCAGCAATATTCTATAATAAATTTGTATTTAACTTTCACATATGACATTTTGTGAAATTTTTAATTCATGCGTGCACTTGGCATTTTTAACAACCATTGTTATAGATTTGAATGATAGATCCATTTGTCTATCGAGATAACACATACGAATATTAAAAGATCATTGGAGAGCAATATATGAAACTGGATATTATGAATATAACACTACACAATGTTCACATAATATTGATATTCCAGTTGAAAATATACTATAAAAGTTTTCCATTAAATGTGAAGAGGGTAGCTTAACCCTTTTTTTTGCTGTATAATTGAGGTGATTGTGACCGTTGAAAATACCCTACATGATGCACAGAACATGCGCAGTGAGTTACTTTTGTTTTGTTTAAAAGTAAAAAAAACTTCAACATGTAAACAGTTGTTTTTTGTACACTTTTGTTGGTTATATATTTGTTTTGAATAACCAACATTTCAGTAAAGTGCAACCGCGCGTTTGTAATATGAAATCCCCACTCTAATCCGACATTTTTCTAACTGTTAAAACGCGCGGTTGCACTTTACTGAAAAAATACTTATTTGTTTTAAAAAATCATGATACCTATAGAAAACTCTCACGAATGAGCGAGCTCTTTACTTGATCCCATTAAAAATGTTGAAATATTTAAAAGACACCCTTAAAAATGTTAACTGGGTTGCGCTTTATTCTCCCAACACAGATCTTTAAAAGTCACGTGGTACAGGCACTGTGGTTAACCCTTTGAGCGCTGGAACCGGATTTTGAAGGCCTTTGCAAACAGTTTGGATCCAGATGAGACGCCACAGAACGTGGCGTCTCATCAGGATCCAAACTGTTTGCTATTCTGATAGTATTCTTTGAAAAAAATCGAAGAAAATGCTAATTTTAGAAATTCAGCAGACAACATTTTAGCAGACGACAAATTTCCCAGCATGCAAAGGGTTGAGGTGAGGATCAATGATCTGCATCATCCAGAAGAAGTTTCTCATTGGATTCATGCTCTTTGCCCAACAGCTTTTTAAATTGGGCTCCCAGTGGGGGAGTTTCTTTCAAGCAGCATATTGAAATACCCTTTTTCTCAGACACACTAGAATGTGTATTTAACGATGGTAGTGATTTATTTTCAAATAAATAAAAAAAACATCTGCGAGCAGGGATGTACATAATTAAAAAATAACCAATTAATTTTGTTTAAAATTGAATCTTCTTTTACATGTACACACAACACATATAAACGAAAGTCATACATTTGTTGTGAAACGTCGTTAGACGATACCGGGCGAAACGAGATGTGTTATAGACCAAACCAAAAGTGTTCTCCGGAGCTGCGCGAACTATGATGAGCATAACACGACCGCACGACCAAGACGAAACATCACTGATTTTAGCTGTATTTTACCGAGAATAAACGAGTGTTATCAATTGTACAAAGACTTGAGTTATAGAATAGTAGATTAACATTAATGGCAACGAGGCAAAAAAGAACTGTGAATATGTCTGAGCTGTTAAATGGTTTCTGGGAGAGCTATGCGGATGCAAGACATGCTGTAGCGGGCGTGTCTGGGCCTTGAAACTTTAAAAGGGGGAGGAGTGTAGTGAAATAAGGTCACTTCCAACAGTGTTGCTGTTGGGCTAGCTCTTTAGCGACGTGGTTAAAGTGTCTGACTACCACTCTGGAGGTCATGGGTTCAATCCCTGGCTTGAGCTCAGTATTTTCACATTACATTTTAAGTGAGTTACAATACCCCGTCGGGTACCTCTCAGCGCTCCGAAAACAATAAAGCGTTAACCTCGTTACAAAAACTGCTTCCACCTGTACACAGAGTTTAGAAACTCATTTGTTTTTCAGTGCTGGTGATTTATAATGCCATATTACTCGATTAAATTATCATTTGAACCACAATTTAAGCAATTTCTTTATGTTTTGTGGGACATTTCTTGTTTAAATCGCATTTCCTAGTCAGCAGTTGTAAACGCTTGATCTAGTTGAATAAAATCCAGACACGTGCAGTATTTGATGATAGCGAAAATGACATATTAACTTGAGCACAAATCCAATGAAAAAGGAACGAAATGATGAGAAAGAGGCATATAGTTCAATAGTTACAAAAACAAACTACCTCAATGAAGGCTATTGTAACATTTATGTATCTTAACTTATTATTTAATTCATTTTGGGAGCACACCGTTATCAAATGACACCCAATCGCTTTAACAGCAGGTAAGAGTTAAAAAAAATACCAATACTGACTTGGACAATGACTTCACTTCCTGATCGCGGAATTAAATGACAATTACTAATTTAATATCAACAAACACTAAAATAGTTTATACTGTGGATAGGTACTGTGATAATCATTATAAAAATCATGCATCTGGGTTTACATCAACAAATTAAAATATGGATTACGTGTGCAAGTGTTATTAATTAGATCCTGTTTACAAAATTGTTGTTGTGCTGTCAACCGTTTAAGGCTACACACCAGTCTTAAAAGGGTTAAAGATCATTCATATAAAGTCACCGGGTTAGAAAATTGTACCGGGCTGCACTCGATCCGGGATATAAAGGGCGCGGTGCCTTGCCTGGACCACGCAACATTTCTGATTCAGAGACGCAATTGATAAATCGAGGCATATTCTTCCTGCTCACGGTCGGTACGTTTTTATAAAGAATTTTCGAAAAAGTCCAAATTGAAATGTTATGGAAAATGTGGTTGTTTAAATTTGAGTTAGGTCTTCTTCCACCGATACAACACTCCTTTTAAAAAGAAGATTGTGTACCGGCGTTAAGGTCGTGTTTTTACAATCACTAGTTGTTGTTGTTGTTGTTGTCTGGGGCTGTATCCGCTCGTTTCGAATCAATCCTCTAAGTAGAAGTCTTCTTGAGGATAGCTTTCAAGAGTCAGTATTATTCACAGAAAACACATATGTACATTTTTCGAACACAACTTATATACAGTTTTCGTGCACATAAATTTATTTACTCTTTTATCCTAATTTATTGTCAGCTCATGTAATTTTTGGCTTATTTGGTCATGCAAAACCTCTAAAAGTATAATGAGGGCCATTTATGAGGGGAGAAACATAATTTAGATACCCACTATATTGCTACAAAAAAGTTGGCCTGTTCGAGATGCAATGATTCGCTCGCAGTAGATCTGTGACCATTTCTCGACATCAGTCTTCTGCTTTCTCTATTGGTTGATGTGTTGCTGTAGTGATACATGAGTGCAGTCTAATATGATCTGTATGAGAAGGTCCCCATAACAACAGATGGCAGCAAACTCTTGCCTCCGAATAATGTGTTGCAGCATGATCATTCCCTTGCTTCGTACCTCTGTATGAACCTTGCACGCCAGTAGAAGATGCTCCCTGGTTTCGTCACCCATTATTCACAGCTTGCAGGTAGCAGATACCTCGTTCCGATTGAACCGGGCTGTGTTACTTTGCAGGATATAGGTGCCTGTAAGGAGGAGGGCTTTGAGTTCAGCTCTCCGGACCTCATGTGGTTTTGGATCAGTCGATGCCCAAAGATTGTGCGGATGTCGAATAGGCGCAGATTGTACCTGTATGTACTTTGCAGTAGATTGTCTTGATAATTCCTCCTTCCAGGTGCTCTCCCAGTAGTCCGCTGTTGCGTTTCTGAATGTGGTCTTCCATTGATGTTTTGATGGGGGATTCTGTAGTAAGTCTTCCGGTGTAGGGAGATTGTATTTATGTAGTATATCAAGTATGCTTGTTGAAAATGAGTAACGATCTTGATTTGACATTGTCAGTTGGCGTTGTAAGACTTGATGTTCCACTGATCCTGGTAAACGTGCAATGTTCAAGAAAAGTGCCATGCGATTTATCTCAATGACCAGCTCAACGGGTTCAGCCCCTACCAGGGTATAGACAGCTGCGTTCGATGTTCTCTCTGGCAAGCCCTGTAGATGTCGAAGTATCTTTCTTTGAAAGGCCTCTAGTTTCCTAAGATGTGTGGATGAAAGCACCTGTACTTCTATACCATATCGGAATCGCGGGATGACGTACATTTTCCAGACTTGAAAAGATACGTTTGGTGATAGTCCTCTTCTGGCATGTAGTCCTGGCCCTAGTGCAGCATATACTGTTCGCTGTGCTATTTTGAGTCTAACATCTGGGTCAACCGTGTTCTCAGTAGTGCGGTCAATTCCGAGGTGCTTGACAGATGCAACTGTAGCTATAGGTGCACCGTCTAGAGTTACTTCTATTGGTTGCTTGCATGCCAGTGTGAGAAGCTCCGACTTATCTGGGTTTATCTTAACAAGTTCTCGCTTGGTGTTGTACTCAACAATATCTAGCAGGGCCTGGAGTTCTTCCTGGGTGTTTGCGAGGAGAGCCGTATCGTCAGCACATGTTGGTGTCGCTTCGCGTATATCCCCTATGAAGGCCCCCTAGCCACTGTCTCAAAAAGTGTTGAGTAGATGATTGTGGTACATCTTGTAGAGAGTCGTGGGCAGTTGTGCCCCTTGTTTCGTACCTTGTTTCAGAGTGAAGGCATCTGACAAATCACCATACCAAATGACTCTTACCGTTGATTCTCGGTATAGGTTACGTAGAAGTATCCACAGTGGACCTTTTACCCCCATGTGGTATAGCTTGTTGAAGAGGATACTATGGTCCACCCGATCAAAGGCCTTTTAGGCGTCAAGCGTCGCTAAGATAAGTGGTTTGCGTGTCTCGTTGTGGTGTTCCAATGCCTCAGAAACTATAAAGGCCGCATTAATCGAAGAACTTTTTGCCGTGAATCCTCGCTGCATTTGGTTTTGCTGAGGGTCAAAGATGTTGTCTACCCTTATCTTCAAAATGTTTTCAAGGATTTTTGCACAGATGTCCGAGACTACGATCCCTCTATAGTTACCAGGCAGAAGTTTGTCTTACCCTTTTTGTGTATATGGGTCAATGGTCCACATTTGAGAGAAGGCGGTACGTCTAGCTCCGTGAATATTGAATTCATAATGTCGGCTATAGTCGGAGAAATTTCTTCTTTTGCATACTTAAAGTATTCGGTTGAGATTCCATTTGCGTCGGCAGCTTTTCCGGTGTTTAGAAGGTTTATTGCTTTTTCGACATCATGTACAGTTACTGGGTCTATGTTTTCCCTGCTTTCCTTGATGATCTCTTCAATGATGTTGTTTTGTTCTTCTGCTAAAGAAACCTTGTCATTTTCCCCCATAATTGCATTGATCTGGTGTCGCCAGTTTCTCAAAGTGGCATTTCCATGCATTCATGATGTTTTCTGACCCTGTTATATCTTCGCCCTCCGCCTTAAGAAGTTGTATTCGATCATTCACGGATTGCCTTTGACTTTTTACCAGTTTATGAAAGTGTTTAGTGTTAGTCTCCTTCCGATCCACTAGCGTTGAGGCTCGGCCCCTTCCTAAAAAATGATCGATGTTGATTATCTCGCGAATCTTTCGTCTTATTCAACTTGTTATACTCTAACATCACACAGAAGATGTAATTTTGACACCTGGTTTAAAATATATAAATGGAAAAATATCAACGTTGGCGAAATCATGACTCGTATCTGAAATAACTACTAGTAAATCCTTCATTATAACGGGTTAAGGGTACAAGTACGGAAATGTATTACATGTTACCGGTATTTGATTTTTTTCCCAACACATCAAACAGTCAGATGGTATGGCACATAAGAACTAACAAAAACAATGTCATGTTTATACATTTGTGTAATTCGTCGTTGCGTTACAATTAAAAGGGTCTGTTCCGCAAGAAGCTCGGCGCTGGGAGGTCACTATCCCGACCATAAACGGCACACATTTTGAAGTTACACGGACTCATTTCCCACGCGTATCGGACTGATGTGACAACGGTGTTTCCATGGCACCCAGACGCGCTGATGGTGACTGTTGTGTCGTCATGGGAGACTATGGGCGCGGCTACGAAGAGGTTCGTTGTACAGTTGTGGTCCCCCGCGTGGCCGCAACAAATCTAAGATAATGGAAAATAATAACACAACGAAATATTGCGAACAATGTCGAGAAAATATGCTCACTGCCAAATGAGATACAACAGAACAAACATGACAGTTTTGAAGACATAGAAAATATTAAGGTAATACGTTTGTTTATCAAAAAACATGCCGTTGCTAAACACATGTTGTAACATTTGTGTTAAAAATAGAATGCATGGTCAATAACAGAAAATATTGTTTACAAAACGTCTGACACATTCTACATTTCGTGTCCTGCAAACGTAATTGGAAGCTTACACTTGCAGTAATACACAAAAATAACATGTTATCCGTTCAGTCTTTTACAGACACTTCGTTCTAGGGTATAACGAAAATATTTTGATGGTGCTATATTGGTACCTCAAAGCCGCGGTTGACCCGGACCTCGATTGGTTTGTTGCCGTTGTCGTACTCGATCGTCACGCCGGATCCTCCTGTCGTAATCCGAGAGGGGAAGGGTCCCTGAAAATCCAGACCCTGTTCACCGTAGGCCACAGCCCTCCCTGCCAAAGCGAGGCGCTCCGCTACATCGTACTTGTCCCGGGGATGAACCCTGCAAAGCATTGTTATCGAATGCTTATCCAGGGTGCAGGATCAACGGGTTTTTCAGGGGTTTACACACGGGCTTGACAGAATGTAAACACACCGTAAGAACTTTATTTTTGCAAATATCTCCAGTTATTGAAATATATTTGCAAAAATCTTTAGTGCATAAACAGACAGTTTTGCTTGCAGTGTGTGCCGATATTTTAAGATTAAAGAATAAATCCTTAAATACTTTTCAAATCGGTTACAAAATTTCACGTTGCATGAAGCATAACCGTGTAAATGAATGATGTACACATCGAATTTTTGAACAAGAACACGCGCTTATTAAATAAATTAATTCTGATGTATTTCACATTGCCATAAGCAGCATAAAAACTGTCTTTTGTGCACTTGTTGAACTTATTAAGAGAAATAGTTTTAAAAAGTTATTGGAAAAAAAGCACCACTAACCAGCATGTTTACATTCATTAGCGTTTAATTGTGAACCCCTCAAAGTCACGTGATCCTGCACCCTGTATCATCAAATATCATGGCCATTAAACGCTAACGTTTATATTTGCCGCCTTATTAAGGTGAAAACCTGGATTAGAAAACTACGCCGAATAAAAACTCACCAAGCTCGCGATTCGACCGTTTCTGGCCATAGTTCATAAAAATCCCCAAATTCCGCGCAGAGATTTGACTGGAACCAGCCTAGCTTGATCAAATCCCCGCCGTCATAACCTACCACGTGATGATAGACGAGTCACGTGATAAAATAATTGCGTCTTACAGTATCAACGGCAAAGATAACAATGTGTACACGCCGAAGAAGAAAGTGCCCGAAAATTGTTTCCTTTGTGAAAACAAAAGAGTTTTTAGTTTAACAGAAAAAAAATCATAGTATAATGATATAAAATCCCGAGCCACGTGGTACAATAATTGCGTCTTACAGTATCAACAGTTATTTTTTAAGTTATTTTTACTTTTTAATTTAGGCATTTTTTTTATAATGAACCTAAACTTTTACTCGATTTTCAAAATATTAAAGAAAATGATACTACTTTTCATAATATAATTCTTAAACAAAAAAAAACTAGCATCCTACCAAATCTGGTAGGATTTTCTTGTGATGGCAGAGGTTGTATGTGAGAGCATGGAACGAGAACTCTGCGTGGAGATTGAAAAATCCCTACTGCCAGTACAACCCACGTGATGGCGTGACAAAAGTCGAATCAAATATGGTTTTAGTATAAATGTTTTTGATTAGTTGTGTTTTCCAATATCTCTGAAATCTATTTTTATAATAACAAATTATGGAAACATGCATTGATTTTCAGAAATTATACCACGTTATAAAAGGACAATCCTCCAGATATTGAACGATTTTACTTCTCATTGAAGTTTTACCGCTTCGGAAATGACCACTTCTATCAATCGTGATACATCGACTATCTCCGGATGGCTCCGCAGAATTATGCAATAAATCGTCTGCTGATCCAGAGTTCACTTCTATGAGATTGAATCTGTATTAACTTACGAGCCGTAGGGCGATTTGAAATCCGGCAAATCCATTGCAACTGACATGAACACATCCGGTAGTGAAGGGTTCGGGACGAAGCCGTAACCACCCGTTTGGGACCACCGCAAATCCGGCCATCCGGAATGTATGGTTTGGTTTGCATTTGCTGCCAGCTGGTGAAACAACAACACAAAATGAATTTAAACTTTAATCGTAACTTTGTATGGGTTTAGCATCGAAACTCGATATTCTGATATTTGTATCCGGTATAAGAAAAAAACGTTTCACTAATAAATACAATAATTTACATGTAAATGCATTCCTAAATAAGACAATAAGCAACAAAGTATCATAAAATTCGATTGAACTGGCGTTTGCCTATTTTATATTTTACAATTAATGTTTCAAACATAAGATAAGTCTTCGTTAATGGAAATGTATCATATCTAATATTCAAGTTTAGATCCATCCATCGTTTATTCGATATAAAACATACTTTTGCTACATTAATTTAACGAGACATGTTCCAAGATGGACAATTCTTCAATGTTCATCACAGATTCAAATCGTGAAAGAATCGCATCTATAACTGAGCGAAATAACAATATTGACGTGTGTGATAAACACACAATTGTTTAGAATATAAAGAAGTGAAACTCCAGAAGCTGCAGCAGTATTGCATTTCTATCATACACACCTTTGTGGTCCTTTATTTATGGCAAGGAACCAATTGCCAAAACGGTACAGTACGGCACAAAACGCAACAACAAATACACATAGTAGAATAAAGCTGGGGTCACCGCCTTTGAACGGTCAATGCTAAGCACTGGGGGTTTAAACCAGTTATAGAACGCTCAACCTCACACTTGGCCCAGCAATATTCATGATACATATAAGTGTAAATACAATTTAACCTCATAGCATTGCAACTCAAATTAAACAGTAATAAAAGGGAATTAAAACGCATTCAATTTAATTACTATTTAATTACTCAATGGTAGGAAGGAGACCAGAGCAAAAACTTTTTGAGGCACGATGAAATGAAATAAGCTGTGTTGCAGCGACAATTATATGGCGTTTGTAAACATTGAAATAATTAGAATGTTTCTTGTGTTTCCGTTAAATGCACTGACTGCACAGTGAGCCATTGCACACATGAACAAAATAAGTAGAAGTATATTTCTGATTGACCGAGTACAGCATTAGTTTTCGATCTGGGTTCGAATATCCGTTGAAGCATTTTTTCTTTCGATTTTGGTTTTTTAATATAATAATTTCTGAAAACATCGTATTATTCTTTAACTATTGTTAATTCCTGTTCCTAAAAATGTGTCGAATTAAGACGTTGAACTGCATACTTCAAAATCTACAACAATCTGTTCACATGTTCCCCTTATGACCAAGTGATATACATGTATACCTGAACAAAGCCAAATGGAAGTTTGGCAGTAGCGTTCTGGTGCGATGACGCCCGGAATTTAGCCCTCCAGTCGTTGATCATGGCGGCAAACTGACACGTATATGCCGCTGCATGACCTGCGTTGGCTTCACCTGTATCGACAAATTATTGGGAAACGGAGAACAATTGGCATATGCAATAGGCTGAGTTAATTTTACTCTCTGGTAGCAAACACCTCGAAGTTAGACAAACCACGCTCCATTGCTATTTTTATTTATGAAATATGTTTTTTTATTAGAAAACATATAGACATTCAACAAAATTCACAGACTCCCCTTTTTAACAACACTCAGTTACTTGAGTAAACCTATCGTATAGGTTATCATCCACACTTTTTTTCATCTCCGCATTCCTCCAGCATTTCTGGACAGCATCAGTGATTCTGAATGCATACTACCAATGCAAACTCCCCTGCATCAGCAAATTATAGGGTAAAGGAGAGCACTTTTCATGGATTGACGTAGGTAAAGTTTAATCTTCGAAAACAAACTTAAAGGTAGTCAAATACTATTTTATTTGTTTCGTAGTGATGTCAATGCTTGACAGGAATAAATTCATCAGTCAAGACTGCACAATGCACGATCATTGTAATATATGAATGCGCAAGTATAAACATGACAGCAGCAAATTTGTAAAACAGATTATTAGCAAACAAATAAATATGCACTCGGATTTACAACCTGCCCTTTTAAGCAACACTCAGTCACTTCAGTGGACCTATATATTTGCCTTCAAATATCTCAAAGTAGGTTAATTCTATTCATCCAATCGAGGTCGCAATTCATATTTTTTTAACTCTGCGTTCTTCCGAATTTATGGACAGTAAGAGTGGTTCTGAATGCATACTACCAATGCAAACTATAAGCCTTGTCCTCAACCGATGATATACCAGTGGTATAGACATGCGTTTCTTGACATCCCACCCTAAAATTGCTCATCTGTTCCCACACATGATCGGGGCTTACTAATGACTTGTCATGCCTGGTCACAAAATGAACATGTTTAATAGAACAAAAACCATGGTCGCCGTGGCGTGTCCGCCTAGCAATCGGGAGGTCACGAGTTCGACCCACACAGTGGGAGCGTTCTTTAGATCTCCTCCAAAGACACCAAATACTGGTTCTAGGCACAGGAAACGGACTCGAGAGCGTTTGCATTACCTTGAGACTTTCGATGCACTCGAGCTTAAATAAATAGGTTTAAACTAAACCAACCTTGGTACCAAATGAAGCCAGTCACCGTCATTGGAGTTATCGGAGCAATCATTGAGTTCCACAGGACACTGTTGGCATGCGGATTGGCTCTGAATCCGGAAACCAAAATATGCATAAGTTGTAAAAAAAAATACAAAAAATTGTGACGACCATACACTTTTTTGGTAGTCCAGTTTCAATTATTGGAATTGAAAATAAAAAAAACTACCCAGCAGCTGCGCTATTGCCCTCTCGTTTACTTTAAAACTATCACACAATCATCTGAGTGAAATTTCAGCTTCACTAGCAGGAGAGAAACCTTATTGCGAGTGTGTGTATTGCGAAGTATATGAGGTTCTTCAGCGGCTCATGAAGCTGCATTATGTAAGGACCCGGAGTTTTTCCCAGCACTCTTTGCTAATTAAGTACTAGACTCACGAAAATGGGACGAATGTTGAATATAGTTTCAATATCCAGCCGAAACCTTGTGGCTGCACGAAGTCGTTTTTTTTTTGGCAAGTTACAAATTGCACGACAGTCTACCAAACATCACCTGGTTGCCCCGTGGTGCTTGCAAGCGTCTATCGCATCGGGTGAGGACCATGGCTGAATGGAAGTCCCGCCCCACGCTGATTCCACTAATCCGATTGGTCGGTCTAAATGCGGAGCAAGCTCGAGGGCGTATAACAGACACACTACAGAAAATGTCTTCGTTTCATTATCTGAAAAAAAACGAATGCTCGGGCAATGGATTTAACCAAAGTCCGGATGGTAAACAAGCCAACCATTTCTCTATGTAAAACGATTGCATTTTTAATTAGAAACAAACATAACAGTATTGTAGTGAACTATGTTTCTCTAATCTTAGTTTTACTCATAATCGTGAAACAAACATTTTTTGTACGAAGATTGCATTAACATAATATTTAATCTATATTTTTGAAGTGATATTGTGTTTAATGATGAGTTGTGTAAACAACTCAATGAGACAATTCTTTTTGTTACATATTGTGTTTAAAACGTTCTTAAAACCATTTACAAAGCATATAATAAAATAGCACGTGTTTCTTGCCGGTGAAATAACGCGTATACCATAACTGGAAGGGGAGACAACTGAGCGCTCATGAAAATATTCATTATTTCCCTTTTCTGATATGATATCAAATGTTTTATAACACTGAACACAAACTTTTCCCCCCCTAGTTTTTGCTTGATAACAGATGATTTAATTCCTACCATTCCCCGGATGTTGCCAACTTCCACCGATGTAGTGTTTGATTAGATTGAACATTCTTCACATGGAAAATTCTCAGACCATTGGTAGCTTGGGCCTGTGCTATGGTTGATGACATGTTCTCCAGCTTAAAATCGTGAAAATACGTTTAGAGGGGAGGGTGGAGGAGGCTCAGTTGTCGAAAGAATATACGGGGATCCAAGCGAAATATACAGAAAAGAAACAAAACTTGGACATAAATAAACGTATTTAAATGCAAAATATAGTCTTAATACATTTAAAGTGTGAACACACTAAGTAAACTGCAAATAAAGGAAATTCGTAAGTCCAACTATCCCAATTGGCATTGAAATTAATATCGAAGTGTCCTTGTCTGTCATGTTTATAGATAAAAGGATGAATTTGACTGATAACGTGACTGTGCGAACCCCTGATTCGTCCGTCCCTACTTAATTGACCGAGATGTATTAAGCCATGGTTGCTTGTTTGCATTCCCTAAAATATCACAATGTGCGCAATTGTATTGGCAGCTCATTTTCCTAATGCAATTAATTGTATATTGTTTATGAAAACATACGTTAGAGACGCTGATTTAAATATGTTAATACGCTGTACTAAACGTGGGAACTCGTACCCTTGATACAGCGAAACCCATGTTGCTCTGTCCGGAACANTGGAAGCAGCAGTCGCCATTGGGAGTGTGTGTCGACGTGTGCGGAACTGACTTTTTTGCCGTCAATAAAAACATCTACTGTGTGATTTATTGTACCCAGTCCCCAGATGTTGGCTCGTTTAGGGGCCATCTGAAGCACCATGTGGCTTTCGTAATAGTTCGCAAAGAGTAGAGGGGAGCCATCTAAAAAAAATACAAAAAATAAAATAATTGTTTAGAGCCTCTATAATGCTAAAAAAAACACGAAAATTTCGTTATATATTTCGTAAAATAAAATTAGCATTTACACAATCAATGTTCCTTATAGCAATAGCCAAAATTTCAACGTTAGATGTGTTCTAGAAACATAGATTTTTGTAGATACAAAATGCTGGTTTTTAGTTATTGTGACGCAATTAATTCCATTTTAATTTCCCTCAAATATATCTATTCATACGACACGCGAACACTTAAATGGTACCATGTAAGTGTTCATGTGTCGTATGAATAGACATTGTTGTGGGAAATAAAAATAGAATTAAATATTCAAAAAAAGAGCATTTTGTATCTACACACATCGATGTTACCAGACCACATCTGAGGTTGAAATTTCGGCAATGGCCAAAAGGAACACTAATGTTTAATTGTTTAACTTTATTTTACGAAATATTGTACGAAATTTTCGTTGATTTTCAATAGTAATGGGGCTTTAAAAGTGAATTTTATATACAGTTCATTAAGTTACAGCGTAAATGCATGCGTATTACTTCGTCGATTACATGTAACGAAAACCCAAACTGTGTTATAAGAACTAAAGAGAAAGGAAAATTATCTACAAAAACATATGTACATCGCTGAGGTAAGTCATACATAGCTGGTAGCATAATATGGTTAACAATTGAATGCTTTTGAAACACGAATCAGATAATCTCTCGAAATAGTTAGCAAAGCGTTCTGAGAAACTGGGCATAATGCTTGTGCGTAAATTGTCATCCCAGATTAGCCTGTGTAGTCCGCACAGAATAATCAGGGATGACAATTTACGCTTTTATGGACTTTTTCGTTTAAATGATGTCTCTTCTTAGCGAAAATCCAGTTTAGGCGGAAAGTGTCGTCCCGGATTAGCCTGTGCGAACTGCACAGGCTAATCTGGGACGACACTTTACGCACATGCATTATGCCCAGTTTTCTCAGAACACGACACAGTTGGCAAAGCGTAGAGGGGAGCCATCTAAAACAAAAAGCCGTCAGCACAATATCAGGGTGCAGGATCACGTGACTTTGTGGGGTTCACAATTGAACGTTAATGGATGTTAACGCACCGGTAAGTTTTGTTTTTCTTCACATTACTCCTTAAGGTTCTTAAGATTTCCAACTAGTGCATAAAAGAAAGTTTTAATGCTGCTCATGGCAATGTAAAATATGTCAAAATAATGTTAATATAAGCCTGTGTTTATGTTCAAAAATTCGATGTGTTCAGCATTCATGTACACGGTAATTTTCTCAAACCGTCAGAATTTCGTCACCAATTTCAGACGTATTCAATTATTTATTCTTTAATCTTAAGATATCGGCACACACTGCAAGCAAAACTGTCTTTTATGCGCTAAATTACTTTTGCATATGTATTTCAATAACTTGAGATATTTGCAAAAATAAAGTTCTTATCGGTGAGTTTACATTCTGTCCAGCCCGTGTGTAAATCCCTTAAAAACCCGTTGATCCTGCACCCTGAATATGGTATATGATTTGTTTAAACGTGACTTTTATTTACAATTTATTATGTTACACACATAAATTGCACTTATATAACTTCATTGTGAAAATGTCACGATTGAGCCAACTGTTTTCTTATGGTAGAGAAACGTGTCTACCAAAATATAGGCAAATCACAAACGGCAATCTAAAAAAAAAGCCGGCAGCACAATATGGTATATGTTTTTGTTTTAAACGTGAATTTGATTTACAGTTTATTATGTTACAACAATACATTTCACTGATATAACGTTACTGTTAAAATGTCACGATAAAGCCAACTGTATTCTAAGAACAGAGCAAATTATTTACCAAAACATGGGAAAATCAAAGACGGGAGCCATCTAGAGCAAGCTTAATGTGATTCATGATTCAATTGTATTAAAACATGAATTAGATACACAGTTTATTAACATACGACCGTTTATTGCGGGTATATATATGTTAACTCAAGCGGTAACGCGTAAGACAATCATGTTATAAAAGCAAGGACTATTATAAGCCAAAACATCTGACGAAATAATGGTTTCTAGCACCCTACCTTACATCGACACTAAAATTATGTTATTCTGCGAAATTTCTAGTGTAAAGATTACAGCCAACGAGCATTTTGGATACATCATAGAGAATCAAACTTTTAATTCCCAAATTTCACCTACTGAAACTGAAAAAGCCTATTGATCATAATATATAATTATATGTTTTAATAAGCAGTTTATAAATGAAAATATACGAACCACATTGGCCAAGAAGAATGAGCGCGACAATCAACATATTTATTTTAATCATCATGTTACTGGTCGGTTTTCAAAAGGAATGATGAGTTCAGTAGGAATATAAGAATTTCATTCGTTTGATAAGATAGGAAAACCTTGGTGAACGTGTACGAGTAAGCTCAATTCAGCACGTGCAAAACTCTATTGAAGGGAGATTATACGATTTTTATATGTGTTAAAATTGTAATATTTTGATAAAAATATGTTACAATAACACAAAATAGGCAAGAAATATTATACATTGAAGACGAATTTCATAAATGCAGCAAAGACAAATTAGCGCCAAGAGCCGATTGTGGCGAAGATATTTCGTACATATTTTCCTACAATAACCGAAGCATTCGTCTTTTTGTTAGGATAGGAGTTAGTGTTCGCGTGTCGTATGAATAGGTATCGTTATGAAACAAAATTGTGTCTTTGTGTCGTATGAAGGAATCTGCACATAAACTAAATTTAGATTCACATCGTACACGCATGATATACATGCTGGCGAATTCGACTGTACTCACATTTTCGATTTCAGAATTAAATATCTGGCTTATGCATTTTTCGACACATGTTCTTCTTAACTTTTATTTTAATTTATATTGAAATAAATGTATAATAAGTTGTTTACACATTTTATATAAATTAATAAATATTTGACAAAATCGTGCATACTCCCTTTAACCTTATGCAGATAAAACCAATTCGGTATACACCAAAAGAGACGCTCGATGTCCTAGTTTGCTGTAAGCGAAAGAAGTCCAAATGCATATTTTGCATAAAGAGTTTAACTAATAAAACATATATAGTTACTTAAGCACGTTTAATTGAAAGTCAAAGTTTATGGTGGTCAAAGTAGAAGATGAAATTCATGTTTATAGTTTTTGACAAAAACAGCGCTGCTGACCCATTCAAAAACTGTTTTGTACATTCCAGCAAATTGTTTTATAGATTTGTAGTATAAGTGACATTAACCCTGACCAAACTGGCTCCTATTGCAACCCCACGCTAGGTCTGCATATAAGCTAGAGATGAAGTTTACTAGAGCTAACTAAAGTTGAATACTTCTGCACGTAAGCTACATTCATGTTTAATTGATAACATCGAGAAACAATATCAATTATATAGCTCTTTATATCTGCCATAAAAAGTATGCATGCATGTTGTAGTAAACCTACAATGGGTATTGTTGACTGAAACCATTTCAATTCGAATAATTAATTACAAAAAAAAAATTATTCTTCAGGGTTGCAAAGGTATGTGGAACTAATGTTCTTAAATATCTTTGTTAATAGTTTCATGCACTATTTGTTGTCAAGGTCCCGGCTTATGTTCTAACAAAACTCTATTCGTAGTGTATATGTCCCGTACAATTAAGTGTAGGACGGTTAATGTTATACTACATTATTTAAGTATTTTAGTTTGATTTGTACAGAGACTATAAAGGTAAGAGCCACATAGGCTTGTTTTTATGCACCACTTAAATATAAAATGCATGGTTCGGTAGTTTTGTATTGTACATTTATTAAACGCCAATCTATTCCCTGAATAACCAAAATGGTCATTTGTAAAAATAAAAGTATGGTACTGATAAAAAAAACTTGAGCAACTTAAAACAAATAAGTGATTTTTATTTTTATTTTTATATTTATGCCAGATACATACTGATATGGACCAGACAATCAGCTTACAGAAAAATTATAAACATTCTGGATATTTTGAAGAACAAAATTCCCGAAGCGATCGTACAACCTTAACCATATGTTATATAGATTTTTTGGGCGTTTGTATTGGCTTAGTTTTGTTTGAATTAACAATCCCGTTGCATTATTGTGCTTATATGTAAGAAATTATTTAGTGAGTTTGATAAAGTCTCGCTTACTAACAAAATTCCTGAACTCGTTTCATAAAAATAGTTTATAAAATGACAACTCGTGACCGATCCTATATATAGCATCTTTTCATGACTGTTATCCAGGGCACGCTAGAGGGAGGTCGCCGTCGAGGCCGTCAGAAGGAAAGCTGGATGGACAATGTGAAGGAGTGGACATCCCTCCCCATGGATGAATTACTCTCAGCAGCCCACAACAAACGTGACTGAAGGAGGATTTCTGCATCGTCGTCCCTCATTTGCCCCCAATTGCCAGACCGGTTAAACGTTTTAGTTGAAATTTATGGGAAATGTGATATTTTTTATAATCGGAGTCAGGTTGTGTTATTCCAGTCACTAGTTGGCTATATCCCGAATCATTCGTCTTATTCAACTTGTTATAATCTAGCATCACACGGAAGATGTCAAATTGACACGTGGTTTTTGAATATCCAGTTGGACAAATATCAACGTTTGTGAAATAATAACCCGTCTCTGAAATAACTAATAGTAAGTGCTTTATTATTGCTGGTTAAGGGTACAAGTACGGAAATGTATTACATGTTATTATATGAATTTTTTCCAAACACAACAAACGGTTAGATGATGGCACATAACAACAACAACAAAAATGTCATGTTTATACATTTGTGTAATTCGTTGTTGTTTTATAATTAAAAGGGTCTGTTTCGCAAGAAGCTAGGCGCTGGGAGGTCATTATCCCGACCGTAAACGGCACACATTTTGAAGTTGCACGGACTCTGTTCCCACGCGTATCGGACTGAGGTGACAACGGTGTTTCCATGGCATCCAGAAGCACTGATGGTGACTGTTGTGTCGTCATGGGAGATTATGGGCGCGGCTACGAAGAGGTTCGTTGTACAGTTGTGGTCCCCCGCGTGGCCGCAACAAATCTAAGATAATAGAAAATAATAACACAACGAAATATTGCGAACACTGTCGAGAAAATATGCTCACTGCCAAATGAGGTACAACAGAACAAACATGACAGTTTGAAAGACATAGAAAATAGTAAGTTAAGCAATGCGTTTGTTTATCAAAATACATGCCGTTGCTCAACACATGTTGTAACATTTGTGTTGTGTTGAAGTGACAGTTCGCGGAATAGATTGTTGTTTTGCATATAAATCGTATAGCGAGAAATAAACTTTACATAAATTTATTGAAATATATATTTGATCGAGGTTGACATCGAAAACCTGGTCAAAATCGGGTTTGAATCGATAAAATAATATATAAATGATCATAAATACATGTAATAGGCGGAAATCATTGCAGTGTCGCGAGTTGTGCAAATTATATCTATATTTAGCTTTCGCCAAATATTATTAGCATATGCAAGATAAATACATAGATTTAGCAAAAACGTACCGTTGCAACTCAGTTTCCGTCTGTAACAGATGTATTTGCATTTGTTCTTACCTTCTCCCCGCTAAATTCGCCCGTGTCCGCAATTTTGTTTGTTCAGGTTTGAATTAACTTGTCGATTCATGAATATTAATTAGGTCGTTTTCGTACTTTACCGTACTCGACCCCAAAATGAAAATCGCTATATATTGTTTGTTTTCAACCGATTTCAACCGGCTTTTCAGTGATATCCTCAATAAAAACACGTTTTCTTACGATTCTGCCCATAAATATATATCCGCGAACTGTCACTTTAATAATAGAATGAATAGACAATAACAGAAAAAAAATGTTTACAAAACGTCTGACACATTCTACATTTCGTGTCCTGCAAACGTAATTAGAAGCTTACGCTTACAGTAATACAAAATAAAAAAACATGTTATCCGTTCAGTTCTGGACAGACACATCGTTCTATGGTATAACGAAAATATTTCGGTGTTGCTGTATTGGTACCTCAAAGCCGCGGTTGACCCGGACCTCGATTGGTTTGTTGCCGTTGTCGTACTCGATAGTCACGCCGGATCCTCCTGTGGTAATCCGAGAAGGGAAGGGTCCCTGAAAATCCAGACCATTTTCACCATAGGCCACCGCCCTACCTGCCAATGCGAGGCGCTCTGCTACATCGTACTTGTCCCGGGGATGAATCCTGCAAAGCATTTTTATCGAATGCTTATCCAGGGTGCAGGATCAACGGATTTTTCAGGGGTTTAGACACGGGCTGGACAGAATGTAAACACACCGTTAGAACTTAATTCTGCATTACATTTGCAAAAATCGTTAGTGCATACAAAGACAGTTTTGCCTGTAGTGTGTGCTGATATTTTAAGATTTAAGAAAAAACCCTTGAATCCTTTTGACATCGGTTACAAAATTTAACGTTGCATGAAGCATAACGGTGTACATGAATGCACTGTACATATCAAATTTTTAACAAGAACACACGCTTATTTAATAAAGCAATTCTGATGTATTTCACATTACCATAAGCAGCATAAAACACTGTCTTTTATGCACGTGTTGAACTTATTAAGAAAAATAGTTTTAAAAGGTTATTTGAAAAACAAAACACCACTTACCAGTGTGTTTACATCCATTAATGTTTAATTGTGAACCCAACAAAGTCACTTTATCCTGCACCCTTTATCATCAAATCTCATGGCAATTAAACGCTAACGTTTATATTTGCCGCCTTATTAACTCTTTCAGTGCTGGAACCGAATTTTGAAGGCCTTTGCAAACAGTTTTGATCCAGATGAGACGCCACAGAACGTGGCGTCTCATCAGGATCCAAACTGTTTGCTTTTCTGATAGTATTCTTTGAAAAAAAAAATCAAAGAAAATGCTTATTTTAGAAATTCAGCAGATAACATTTAAGCAGACGACAAATTTACCAGCATGCAAAGTGTTAAGGTGAAAACCTGGATTAGACAACTACGCCGAATAAAAACTCAACAACCTCGCGATTCGACCGTTTCCGCCCATAGTTCATAACAATCCCTGCTGCCATTACAACCCACGTGATGGCGTGACAAAAGTCGAATCAAATATGGTTTTAGTATAAATGTTTTTGGTTAGTTGTGTTTTCCAATTTCTCTGAAATCTATTTTTATGATAATAGATTATGGAAACATGCATTGATTTTCAGAAATTATACCACGTTATAAAAGGACAATCCTCAAGATATTGAACGATGTTACTTGTCATTGAAGTTTTACCGCTTCGGAAATGACCACTTCTATCAATCGTGATACATCGACTATCTCCGGATGGCTCCGCAGAATAACATGTGTATGCTATAAATGATCTGCTGATCCAGAGTTCACTGCTATGAGATTGAACCTGTATTAACTTACGAGCCGTAGGGCGAATTGAAATCCGGCAAATCCATTGCAACTGACATGAACACATCCGGTAGTGAAGGGTTCGGGACGTAGCCGTAACCACCCGTTTGGGACCACCGCAAATCCGGCCATCCGGAATGTATGGTTTTGTTTGCATTTGCTGCCAGCTGGTGAAACACAACACAAAATACATTTAAACATTTATCGTAAGTATTCATGGGTCTTGTATCAAACACCGGTATTCTGATATTCGTATCCGATTTGAGAAAACGTTTCAACATATCAATACAGCTATTGACATGTAAATGAAGTTCTTAATAAGACAATTATTAACACAGTACCATAAAATCCGATTGTACTGGCGTTTATATATTTTATATTATCAGTTGTTTGAATAAGGAGATAAGTCTTCGTTTATGCAAATGTATCATATCCAATAATCAAGTGTATGTCCATTTGTTTTGTTTATTTGATACATCACATACTGTTACTACAATTATAGTGGCTTATTCCCAGACCGACCATTATTCAATGTTCATCATTGTTCAAAATCGTGAAAGAATCGCGTATATAACTGAGCGGAATAACAATATGGACGTGTACAATACAATAAATGCAAGTTTGTTTATGAGCTAGGTTGCAGAGACAATTATATCATGGCGTTTGTAACGCGAAACGGTAAAATAATTTTGAATGCTTCTTTTGTATTCGTTAAATGTACTGACTGCACATGGGTCATTTACACACACGTATCATAGTCGCAGAAGTAAATTTCTGATTTACCGAGTACGGCGTTAGTTTATTGATCTAGGTTCGAATCACGGTCGAAGCAATGTTTTCTTTTTCTTTATAATATATTTGTTTCTGAATGCATCTTATTTTTTCTTTAATTTATGTAAATTTCTATTCTTTATTGTGTCAAAATTTAATTAAGACGTTGAACTGCATACGTCATAATGTACAACAATATGTGAACATGTTCTCCTAAAGGCCAAGTTATATAAACATGAACAAAGCCGAATGGAAGTTTGGCTAAAGACCAAGCTGTATATACCTGAACAAAGCCAAATGGAAGTTTGGCTAAAGACCAAGTCATATATTTCTTAACAAAGCCGAATGAAAGTGTGGCTAAAGACCAAATTATATATACCTGAACAAAGCCGAATGGAAGTGTGGCTAAAGATCAAGTAATATATACCTGAACAAAGCCGAATGAAGTGTGGCTAAAGATCAAGTTATATATACCTGAACAAAGCCGAATGAAAGTGTGGCTAAAGATCAAGTTATATATACCTGAACAAATCCGAATGGAAGTGTGGCTAAAGATCAAGTTATATATACCTGAACAAAGCCGAATGGAAGTGTGGCTACAGATCAAGTTATATATACCTAAACAAAGCAAAATGGAAGTTTGGCTAAAGATCGAGTTATATATACCTGAACAAAGCCGAATGGAAGTGTGGCTACAATTCAAGTTATGTATACATGAACAAAGCAAAATGGACGTTTGGCTAAAGACCAAGCTATATATACCTGAACAAAGCAAAATGGAAGTTTGCCTTAGGACCAAGTTATATATACCTGAACAAAGCAAAATGGAAGTGAGGCTACAGATCATGTTATATGTACCTGAACAAAGCCGAATGAAAGTGTGGCTACAGATGAAGTTATTTATACCTAAACAAAGCAAAATGGAAGTGTGGCTAAGGACCAAGTTATATATTTCTGAACAAAGCAAAATGGAAGTGTGGTTAAAGACCAAGTTATATATACCTGAACAAAGCGAAATGAAAGTGTGGCTAAAGATAAAGTTATATATACCTGAACAAAGCCGAATGAAAGTGTGGCTAAAGATCAAGTTATATATACCTGAACAAAGCCAAATGGAAGTGTGGCTAAAGATCAAGTTATATATACCTGAACAAAGCCAAATGGAAGTTTGGCAGTAGCATTTTGGTGCGATGACGCCCGGAATTTAGCCCTCCAGTCGCTGATCATGGCGGCAAACTGACACTGATATGCCACTGCGTGGTCTCCATATGCATTGGTTTCCCCTGCATCGGCATATTGTATGGTTAAGGCAGTCCCGGTTTACCCATTAACTGCCTTTTGGCCCACGACTTTTAGGGGCCCCATCAGACCGTGACGAAAGAGTTGTCTTTGCTACAGTGAGTCTTGTCTTAGATGCTTAATCGAATAATTATAATGTCGTATTGGCATTACGCTATTATAGTGACATTTTATACCTATAAAGGGATATTGTCACATTTTATATATTTCCAGCCATTGGTAGGCTTATTTAAACGAATGAAATCGACTGGGCACTGAGCCGACTAGGCCTTTGGCGTTGGCCCCAAAAGTTTCACTGTCTAAGGGCCTCCACGGTGCTAATCCGGCACTGGGTAAAGGAGAGCAATATACATGGATTGACGAAGGGAAATTCTTGTCTTCGAAAATAAACTTAAAGGTAGTCAAATCACAGTGTACTTTTTTCGTGGTTTATTCAATGTTTGACAGAAGCAAATACATCAGTCAAGGCTGCACCCAGCACGATTATTTTAATATTTGCAAGTTGTATGAAACCAACTGTTAGGGAATCAAATATTAGGAAACAATAGATATTCATCATGAGTTTGCCCTTCTTAGCAAGTTACTTAAGTGAACCAGTATATTTTCCTTAAAATATCTTTAAGTATGATAATTCGATTAATCCTATATAGGTCATAATCCAGAATTTGTATCTCCGCGTTCCTCCAGAATTTATGGAAAGTAACAGTGAGTCTGAATGCATACTTCCGATACAAATCATGTACGTTGTCTGCAACCAATGTTATGATAGTGTTGTATACATGCGTTTTTGACATCCCTCACAAACATCTCTCATCCGTTCACAAATGATCGGGGCCTACTGATAACAAGTCACGCGAAGTATTATAATGAACATGTTTAACAGAAAACAGCTGTCAAACCAACCTTGGTACCAAATGCATCATTTATTTAGAACTAGCCCTAACATTTTCCATCCGTTAACAAATGATCGGGACCTACTGATAACCAGTCCGGCCTTGTTACACAATGAACATGTAAAATAGAAAAATCAGCTGTCAAAACAACCTTTTGGGGGTCGCCGTTGTGTAAGAGATATGGTGTCCGCATAGCGACCGGGAGGTCCCGGGTTCGATCCCCATTGTGGGAGCGTTCTCAATGCCCAGGAAACGGACTCTAGAGCGTTTATATAACCTTTCGATGCAATCGAGCTAAAATAAAAAGGTTTAAACTCAACCAACCTTGGTACCATATGAAGCCAGTCACTGTCATTCGAGTTATCGGGGCCACCATTGAGTTCCACAGTTCACTTTTGTAATGAGGCGCGGCTCTGAAACCGTAAACCAAAAATAAACCAAGGTCGCCTTGGCGTAGTGGATATGGTGTCCGCCTAGCGACTGGGAGGTCACGGGTTTCATCCCCACAGTGGGAACGTTCTTTAAATCTCCTCCATAGACACCAAGTACTGGTTCTAGTCCCAGGAAACGGACTCGAGAGCGTTTTAAATAAGCTTTAGGCTTTCGATGCAATCGAGCTCAAATAAATTAAACTAAACTAAACCAAACATATCATAAGTTGTAAAACATAAAGTTGTTTGTTCTCACTAAGCCGATCGACCCTATATTGTGTGAAGGCCCCAAACAATTTTGGTAGTCCAGTTTCAAGAATTTAAATTTAAAATAAAAACTGTCATTGCGCAGCATCTGCCCAGTTGCTCTCTCGATCACATTAGAACTATCAAAATATCAGCTAAGTTCAGCTGCACCAGCAAGAGGAAAATCTTATTACGAGTGTGTTTAGTTCGAAGTTTATGAGGTTCTCCTGCGCCGCCTGAGGCTGCATTATGTAAGGACCCGGAGTGTGTCACAGCACATCTGCCTAATTAAGTTACTAGAATCACGAAAGTTGAATACGGCGAATTTTGAAAATAGCTGCACTTTCCACGATTTTTGTTTCATAAAACGGAAGGTGGAAGGCAGTTATTTTTAGTGTGGTAATGTACTGTGGGGAAGGTGGAGAAACAGGAGTGCCTGGAGTATGGTGACCACTAAAAAAGCTACATGCGCCGGGAACGGGGATGGAACCCGGAACGCCTATGTGAGAAGCGCGTGAGCCAACCACTGCGCTAGCAGTACAGCCAAAACCTTATTACTGCACGAAGATTTGTTTTATGCAAGTTACCAACTGCCAGACAGTCGACCAAACATCACCTGGTTGCCCCATGGTGCTTGCAAGTGTCTATAGCATCGGGTGAGGACCATGCCTCAATTGGAGTCCCGCCCCACGCTGATTCCACTAATCCGATTGGTCGGTCTAAATGCGGAGCAAGTTCGAGGGCGTATAACAGACATACGGCAGAAAAGGTCTTCGTTCCGTTATCTGTAAAACAAATTCTCGGGCAACCAGCGCACCATTTATCTGTCTAAAACGATTGTATTTTTAATTAGAAACAAACAAAACAGTATTGTAATGAACAATGTTTCTCTATTCTTAGTTTTACTAATAATCGTGAAACAAAACAAAATGTTCTACGAAGAGTGCATTAACCCAATATTTAATATACTTTATTATAATTTATATAAAGTGTAATTATGTTTAATGATAAGAAGTGACTAAAATACCTTTAAGACAAGTCTTACTATTACTCACTGTGTCTAATACTTTTTAAAAGCAATAACCTATAAGCATATAATAAAATAGCATGCGTTTCTTCGCTTATAACATAACTGGAAGAGCAAACAACTGAGAGCTCTCTAAAAACAAACATTGTTCCTCTAGTTTTTGCTTGACAACAGAGGATTTAATTTCCTACCATTGCCCGGATGTTGCCAGCTCCCACCGATGTGGGGCTCCCTTTGTGTTTGATTAGATGCAACCGTCAACACCCTGAACATTCTCAGTCCATTGGTAGCCTGGGCCTGTGCTATGGTTGTAGACACATTCTCCAGCTTGTCAAGTAACGATACAATTATGCATTTTGATTATGAATGATAATGTATAAAGTTAATTATTGTTGGATATCATTGTTCAATCGGAATAACCCAATTTCGCTTAATTATTTAAACAGCATACACTGTTCAAAACGTGGTCAGCCACTTATTAATTTTCAGATTTGATTTCCTTACCCTTAAGTTAAAACATGAATTAGTGTTTGCCTCCACGTGGTTTAATCATCTTAAATTGGCGTGTCGGTGTCTTGTTAATTTACGGATGTCAGTTGTCAAAACCTCCGACATCGGTTGATATTTATTCGTAATATTCCGTTACAATTGATAATTGTCAAACGTTTGTTGCACACATTACAATCGAGTGTTCAATGGCTATTAATATATTCATTTCTTAAGTTCAAGAAAGTACACAACCAGGCAGTCGGACATATAGGACACACAATTTCTTGTTGTATCTTGTTGATAAGAATATTTTGTCGACTTTGGATAGCGTTCGTGTTAAGTTAAACAGCAAAAATAGATCTCCATGAAATCTTTGTCGAGTTGTGTACGTTATTGTTCCATCGCACTACGGAAGAAGCTTAAAAGCGTGAAAAGACGTTTCGAGGGGCGGCAGACGGTTCAGTTTACAAACGAAAATATGGGGATGCACGCGAAATTTACAGAAAAGGAAATTAACCTGGACATATTAAGTAACCGTATTAAAAGGTCAAAGTTTAGGCTAGATACATGGGACGTGTTTAAGAAAAAAAATGTAAATAAAAGAAAGAAAGAAAGAAGGAAAGAAAGAAAGAAAGAAAGAAAGAAAGAAAGAAAGAAAGAAAGAAAGAAAGAAAGAAAGAAAGAAAGACGTGAATCCAACAGCCCAAAAAATCCAACAGCCCAAAATAGATAAATATATTTCAAACTAAAAATGGCGTTGAAATTAATATTGAAATGTCCTTGTCTACCCATGTTATACACTGGAGGACCAAGATGACTGGTAAACGTGACTGTGGTGCATTAAAATATCGCAATGTGCGCAATTATATTGGCAGCTCATTTTCCCGTTGCAATAAGGTAAATATTATTGTATAAAAACATACGTTAGTTTCGCTGATTTAAATATGTTTATACGCTGTACTCAACGTGGAAAATCGTACCCTTGCTACAGTGAAAGCCATGTTGCTCTGTCCGGAACAAATCCACACATCTCCGAACATGACGTCATAAATCGTGGCGTTTTCGGCGCCTGAGGTGACCATTATGTCATGAGGTCCACCTTAAATGCATTATAAATTATACATTTATAATATATATTTAAGAAATTGCACGTATTGTTTGGCACACATATAATATAATGCTAAAATGGTAACTGACGTAAATGCCCGGGATTCCTTTTGTTTGAAAGATCTAATGGAGTACAGTACAATAAATTAAACATTTAATGGTGTTCTGTTGCTATTCAGAAATCTGTTGTTGCGTGTTCCCATTGTCACATTTTGTTACATGGTCGAGTGTTTCAATTGTTGCCTTTTGGCAAATTGACTTGTATTAGCTTCAATAATATTGCGGCGTTACATATGTCCCAAGATAGATTGAATACCATTATAGTGTTTTCTATTGTCATTATCGTAGTATTGATGCATATATAAAGCGTCCTGGGCTTTCGTTTGAGTTCGCATTCTGGGTGTTGATGCTCAGACAGTGTGTTTGACGTGATGTGATGCCTTCGTGCTGGGTTTTGATGCTCAGACAGTGTGTTTGACTTGATGTGATGCCTTCGTGCTGGGTTTTGATGCTCAGACAGTGTGTTTGACTTGATGTGATGCCTTCATGCTGGGTTTTGATGCTCAGACAGTGTGTTTGACTTGATGTGATGCCTTCGTGTCATGACGAGCCGTGAAAATGTGTGACATTATAGGAGCTGTTCCCGAGCTACAGCTCTGTTAATATAAACAGTATTGTTATCTGAAAACATTAGTACGTATCCTGATACACTTACAAAACATCATTGTATTTTATATTTTGTGTATTGTGACGAAGTACACTTGTATAAGTCTTAATAAACTGCCTGTTCTGTTCGGATATGACTAAAGTTAACCAACTAACCAAACAAACAAATTTAAGTCTGAACCTTTGGGCATTGCTGGAAGCAGCAGTCGCCATTGGGAGTGTGTGTCGACATGTGCGGAACTGACTTGTTTGCCGTCAATAAAAACATCTACTGTGTGATTTATTGTACCCAGTCCCCAGATGTTGGCTCGTTTAGGGGCCATCTGGAGCACCATGTGGCTTTCGTAATAGTTCGCAAATCGTAGAGGGGAGCCATCTTAAAAAAGAGTTTGTTTAAAGCCTCTATAACGCTAAAAAACACGAAAATTTCGAAATATATGTCGTAAAATAAAATTAACATATAAACAATCAGTGTTCCTTATAGCCATAGCCAAAATTTCAAAGGTAGATGTGCTCTAGTAACATGAATTTTTGTAGATACAAAATGCTCGTTTTTATTTATTTGTGACACAATTAATTCCATTTTAATTTCCCGCAAATATATCTATTCATACGACACGCGAACACTAAAATGGTACAATGTTAGTGTTCATGTGTCGTATGAATAGACATCGTTGTGAGAAACTAAAATAGAATTAAATATTCCAAAAAAGAGCATTGTGTATCTTTTCACATCTATGTTACCAGACCACATCTGGCGTTGAAATTTCGGCAATTGCCAAAAGGAACACTTATTTTTAATTGCTTAACTTTATTTTACGAAATAGTGTACGAAATTTTCGTTGATTTTCAGTAGTAATGGGGCTTTAAATGTGAATTGTATATACAGTTCAGTAAGTTACAGCGTAAATGCATGCGTATTACTTCGTCGATTACATGTAACGAACACCCAAACTGTATTATGAGAGCAAGGAAAATTATCTACAAAAACAGTTACATCGCCGAGGGGAGCCGTCTTAAACAAACGCTGCTAGAATAATATGGTTAATGATTGAATGCTTTTGAAATACGAATCAGATAATCACTCGTAATAGTTGCAAAGCGTAGAGGGGAGCTATCTAAAACAAAAAGCCGTCAGCACAATAACAGGGTACAGGATCCCGTGACTTTGTGTGGTTCACAATTGAACGTTAATGGATGTAAACGCACCGGTAAGTTTTGTTTTTCTTCAAATAACTCCTGAAAACAATTTTTCTTAAGAATTCCAACTAGTGCATAAAAGAAAGTTTTTTATGCTAATCATGCCAATGTAAAATACGTCAAAATTACGTAAATAATAAGCCTGTGTTCATGTTCAAAAATTCGATGTGTTCAGCATTCATGTAAACGGTTATTTTCTAAACCGGTCAAAATTTCGTCACCAATTTCAGACGTATTGAATTATATATTCTTTAATCTTAAGATATCGGCACAAAATGCAAGCAAAACTATATTTTAGGCGCTAAAGATTTTTGCAAATGTATTTCAATCACTTGAGATATTTGCAAAAATAAAGTTGTTATCGGTGAATTTACATTCTGTCCAGCCCGTGTGTAAATCCCTAAAAAAACATTGATCCTGCACCCTGAATATGGTATATGATTTTTTGAAACGTGACTTTTATTGACAATTTATTATGTTACAAACATAAATTGCTCTTATATAACTTCATTGTTAAAATGTCACGATTGAGCCAACTGTTCTTATGGTAGAGAAACGTGTCTACCAAAATATATGCAAATCACAAAAGGCCATCTAAAACAAAAAGCCGGAAGCACAATATGGTATATGTTTTTAAACGTAATTTTGATTTAAAATTTATTATGTTACAGCCATAAATTGCACCGATATCACTTCATTGTTAAAATGTCACGATATAGCCAACTGTTTTATAAGAGTAGATAAAAGTATCTACCAAAACATATGCAAATATCGGAGAGGAGCCCTCTCAAACAAAAGCCGTTATCATAATATGAGTCGCGTTCTGAGAAAACTGGGCATAATGCATGTACGTAAAGTGTCGTCCCAGATTAGCCTGTGCAGTCCGCACAGGCTAATCAGGGACGACACTGTCCGCCTAAATTGGATTTTTGCGAAGAAGAGACTTCATTTAAACGAAAATGTCATAAAAGCGTAAAGTGTCGTCACTGATTAGCCACTGCGGATTGCACAGGCTAATCTGGGATGACACTTTACGCACATGCATTATGCCCAGATTTTTCAGAACGCGACTCATATAGTTAATGATTCAATTGTATTAAAACATAAATAAGATAAACATTCGAGTATTGTATAACCGTTAATTGCAAGCATATGACTGATTACTCCAACGGTGGACGAAACCGTATTATATAAGCAAAGAATAATATCAAACAATAGCATCTAACGAAAACTGGTTTCTAATACCCTACCTAACATCGACACTAAAATTATGTTATTCTGCAAAATTTAACAGCCAACGAACATTTGGATACATCGTAGAGAATCAAACTTTTAATTCCCAAATATCATCTTCTGAAACTAGAAAAAAAAGCCTTTTTTGATCAAAATATATAATGATATGTGTTAATAAAATGTTTATAAATTTAAATATACGAACCACATTTGCCAAGAAGCATGAGCGCGACAATCAAAATATTAATTTTAATCATCATGTTACTGTCGGTTTTCAGAAGGAATGATGAGTTCAGTAGGGATATAAGAATTAAATTCGTTTTATAAGATAAGAAAACCTTGATGAACGTGTACGAGTAATCTCAATTCAGCACGTGGAAAACTCTATTAACTTTATACAGATAAGACCAATTCCATGAAGGGCTTCAATCGTGTTACACCGACTATCTCCGGATGGCTCCGCAAGATAGGTCTCGTGAATATCAGTAACCATCTTGTATTCATTTACCTTCCAAATGGTGATCCGTCTTTGGTTATGAGGCTGTATACGACGCCGATAAACTAGCGCTTAAATTTTTGCCGAGATTTTGATATAAAGATCACTGTAAACGTTCAGTTGTTTTGCATTTTGACCTGTTATCTAAAAGATTTACTTTTCCAACATTAGTGTTCATCGTTATTGTCCAATATTAAAGTTTATTAAATAAATCGTGTGCTGATCCAAAGTGATTGGGCCATAGAGACGCTCGATGCCCTAGTTGTCTGTTAGAGAAAGAAGTCCACATCCACATTTTGCAAAAAGAGAGGCGTTCTTAAAACGTATATAGTTGGGTAAGAACGTTTTCTTGAACGTATGAGGGAATTGTGGTGAAAATGGCAGATTAAATACTAGTATATGTTTATTGTTTATTGAAAAAACATCAGCACATCACACGTAAGATCAAAATACATACAACGGCAGAAATTGCCCTCATTAAAAAAAATGAAACACATAACCAACCATGGATCCACTTCATACAATATTTTTAAACCATTATAACTTAGGATATTCTTTTTAGTACATATATTAAAAGCTTTTATATAGGTTGGAACATGTTTAACGTCAACCACAGCGTACAAACAATAACAGAATCAATAACTAGTTTATCATGCATTCAATATGTTATGATTTTTTTTCTTGAACCGTTTAAACACAATGTGTAGTGTGGACTGTGACCATCTCAATTCGCATAATTAGTTACTAAAAAATGTCATTCGTCTGGTTGCAAAGGTATGTAGAACGTATGTTCTAAAATTTTAACTTTGTTCTAAAATTTTAACTTTGTTGATAGTTTTGTGTACTATGTGTTGTCAAGGTTCTAGCTTTCGTGGTGTATGCATTTATATGTTCCATACAATAACATATAGGACTGATATCTTTACTACATAATCTTGAGTATTTTAGTTTGATTTCTTAAAAAACCAATATATATGTGTATGTTGATTCAATATGTTAACTTGTTCTAGACAGTTAATGAAGTGAAGTGAGAGTGAATAGATGTACTGAGATTACATATAAAGGTAAGAGCAAGATTGTTCAATGCACCCGTTCAATATAAAATGCATGGTTCGGTAGTTTTGTATTTTACATACATTTATTAAACACCACTCCTGTTCCATTATACTTCTACTTTTCTAAATCATCGTCATACTTTAGATTACTGCACACAGTGTTTAAACATTTCAGGCTGCACCTTCGGCACATCTAGAAGTAAAGGTTGGCCATACATTGAGGAACCCACGTTCGTATCGTCAATCAAACATCTATACTCGGTGATTTCTCTAAGACAGTCTCCTGATGTGTTCGTGTTTTGGGAAAAAGCGAGTTGCAGTACATATATCTGATGAGAAAACAGGTTATGAACGTTAACAGTCGATTTTTTTTATATCCAATCGGATATTACATTTGCGGTTTCGGTCATGAGTAATCAAGATACATTTACGGCTTTAGTGGCGAGGAAAATAATCTTTGGAATCGTGAAGTAAATAGTCTACCAATCTTAAAACACAAACAAAAAAATGTCATCAAAACTTTACACGTTAAGAAAATCCTTTCAAGACTTTGAAAGCTAACACAATAATATACCAAAACTTCAATCTTATCGCTAAGCAAATAACATAGCAAAACTGCAAACTCAAAGAAAATAATGTTCCTAACCTTAAAATCGAATATGTAAACCTTTCAAATTGTCTAACTCTATTAAAATAATCTCGAAGATTTTAGACGCAAAAAGTGTGTACCTTACTTAAAGTTCAAACTTAACGGATATTATCCTGCAGATTGTTTAGCATTTGAACATCTAAATATTTGAACGTAAATAGCATAAACTTGCAAATTCAAATAGTTCACTTACTGTTTACCTCATCAGGGTTACTTTGAAATATATTGGAATTAGAGAGGATTTTACAAAACTTCTAATGCCAGATGAATCTGTTTATTATATCTAGTTTAAGACTTTATTCCACGTGTTGATGCATATCCCATTCGAAATTAAGATATTGATATTAAAAATGGTCACTGGATGACCGCTTTAAAGGGATAAGTTTACCGATTTCTGGATATTTAAAATATATATTTAAAATTAATAACTCACAATGTAATTTTTAATAGTCTTTAATAATTAAAATAGCATAAAAACAGTCGAATAAATGATTTTTCTCCATGATTTGATCTTCTAAAGTAAAAGCTAATGCAGACTTTTGTATTTAGTTCATTATATACATTTTGTTGCTAAGTTCCCTTATATAATTACCATAACGACATATTCGTTAAAAGTTTACTATACGTGGTATATAAGTTATATATAGTATATGTAAATTTTAAGCTGAACATTTACAAACCAAAAAAAGATAATTTTATCATGCCAGTTAGCTAGATTTTCAACTATTAACCAATTAATATAGTTGAATTTGATATACGTTGAAGGTATACACGGTACCTTCACACAAAATTACAGAACAAAATCACCATCCAAACTCAATTTATTGAGCGGAAACCATTTTTTTATTATGTTTTAAGCAGCAATGATCGTCCCCAACTGGCCCGAAAATTGCATTCCCACGCTAGGCCTGCATTTAAGCAACCTACAAACAAAATCACAGCAAATTACCTTTATCCAAACTAATGATATTTAGAGGAAACGTTTTTCTTTTTTCAATAACGTTGATCTAGGCCCCACTGGCTTAAATGATGATCAGCTTGCAAACAACCGACAAACAAAAGTTCAGTACACTATTTCCATGTACTTGTTGCATGCAAACTTCAAAATGACTTTAACATGCACCAAAACCTCAAAAACAAATTTATCAGTAGAGAAGGGTCATTAGCCTGCTAACAAGCTGGTCACAGTTCTAGGTCTCGGTCAGTGGATGTTCATATAGACCATGAACATATATGTTACGTTTTATTTCAATACCAGTAGTTAATATATAGATATTGAGTAGATTTCAAAGCACAAAATGGGCAATACTTCGGCTAAATTGCAGGTCAGAATTATGGGCCTCTTGGTAGGTGACCTCGCATGATGGTCACAAAGACTCATGTGAAGTTTCCATAGAATATCTGGCGAAGTTACAGATCTGTGTACTTGTTGCATGCAAACTTCAACCAACTTCCACGCTAATGTATATTGGACTTTTCTAGATACAAAAGGGGCGTAATCTATAGATAAAATTCTGATACGTTACAGAGTAAATCGAGGGTAAAACCCACAAATGTAGATTTGAGTGTAACCATTTGAATTCTCATTGTTTGTTACCTCCCTTGTTGTTTTCAATACATTTACTAACTATTCAACTGGAACGGTTGCTCGGGTATGTACAATGTAGGACTCATGTTCTAATATTTGCTCTTCTTCATAGTTTTGGTTGCGATTTACTGTCTGTGTTCCGACTTCTGTCCTTAAAATCACACTGAGTATTGTATGCAAATACTTATTCCGTACAATAACGTGTAGAACGGTTGATGCTGTAGGATTTTGTGTCGGATTTATAATAGATGTACAAGGCTTACAAAGGTAAGACTAAGAGCTATTTCTTCTTGAATGCTTTGAGCATTTATGAGTACCCACGTACTGAGTACATGTACAGCGACCCAGAGGGTCAATAACTGGGAGTTAGATTATTGCAACTAAGGTTAGAGCCACACATGAAACGTGTTTATGCCTCTGCCTTGATAAAGGTGGAAGGGCACGTGTTTGTTGGTGTGCTTGTGTGGGACATTTTGTGTGCGGCTAACAACTTTGCTGGCTAAAAGGTCAAAGTCACAGTGAACTTTTGAACTTTGCAGTGCTTTGTGAAAACCCGGCTTAATGCATGTGCGTATAGTGTTGTCCCAGATTAGCCTGTGCAGTAGGCACAGGCTTATCAGAGGCAACACTTTTCGCATTGACTGCAGTTTTGTGAATACTTCCCATACCTATTTATCATTTCTGTTAGCAAGCTATTTTTCTTAGTTTTGAAGAAAGCTTTAAGCGCTTAAGTGTGCATTGTAAATATCTGTTTGTTTTGAGTACCGTAATTTATATGAATTATCAATTTAACAGTAGCTGAAAATGTGTTTTTTAATAGGAAATGTCAATTGTCAGCTAATTACACAGTGTATAGTATCAGAATTTATCTGGATTGCAAAATAAAAACAGGATGTGTCTCAAAAGATTTATAAATAAACATCTATCGTTTGTGGAAAGTGTATTATCTTTGTCTTTCATACAAATGGTAATTGAGAATTTAAACATTTAAAACTTGGGAATAATTGTTCGTTAGGATCTCAAATTCTTGGATCAGTCTACCCACATCATCAATGAACATTTATGTCACACGAATAATAATGATTTTGCAGTATAAAAGGAATATGAACATTTGATACCGAAAACTTAATTCTAATTGTAATATAATGCTCCTTCAATGAAAGACAAGATATTTATCAACTGTTCATGATGATGAACTTCATCTTTTCCAGATAACATGGCATCACAGAAACTGAAGGTGGTCATTTTCCTTGGCTCCACTCGGGAAGGAAGATTAGGTGACAGAGTGGCCAAGTTTGTCCAAAATGAGTTGAAGAAAAGGGGCAAATATGAAGTTTCTTTGTTTGGTAAGCATTTGATATTTCAGTAAGCGATTGATAACGATGTAAAAATCTTGTTTAATCTCTTTACTATGTACTCCGTTAAGTTTGTTTTGAGATGCTGGACTGTGGTAATGTGTGAGAAATATGGTGATCTGCATCCCTTCTGCAGTTTTTAGAAACAGATGAAAATTGTGTTAAAAATTCCAGTTGCAATTGGGTCTGAAACATACCCTGAAATTGGCTAAAGAGAACTGCTAGGTAACCTTCATTGTGAAAATATGTGAAAGAATACATTTAGTAACTTGCAATAAAAAAAGTGTTCTGTGCTATTGATGATAATTTTATAAATGTTTCTTTAATATACTTAGATACCCTAGACTAAGGTCCTTTTCAGCCATTTCTACAGCTCCATTAAACGGACCCATTCCCAAAGCAAAATGGTAAAAAAAATCCTGATTTGAAAAAAAAATCAAATAACTTAATAAGTGTCTAATGATTATCATATCTCAATTTTAGTTCAGATACATCTAACAAAGTATTTAACTATAATTTATGAATGTGTTATTATAATTTGAATAATTACAAAGAGTTATTTAAAATAAGTTTTTCCCAAATAAATTGATTTTTTTGTACTTTTAAGTAGTACCTGACCCTAGAAGATTTGTATTTGTTTCATGACAGATCCTGTTACAATGGATCTTCCAATGCTAGTAAAGCCTCTACACTTCTACAAGGACAGAAGTACTGCTCCAAAGGAACTGATCCAGGTGAACTTATAAATAGATTTTCAGTTTTGGTATTGTTGTTTTTTTATGCCCCCTTTAAAAAAAAGGGGGTATATTGTTTTTGGCCTGTCTGTCATTCTGTCCATCATTCTGTCTGTCAGTCTTAAATCTTTAACCTTGCTCATAACTTTTGCAATATTGAAGATAGCAACTTTATATTTGACATGCATGTGAATTTCATTGAGCTGCACATTTTGAGTGGTGAAAGGTCAAGTTCATCCTTAAAGGTCAAAGGTAAAAAAAAAAAGGCGCATTAGGGGGATTGTGTTTCTGACAAACACATCTCTTGTTTGCTTTTGCCTTGCCCCTTGGGGTGGGAGGCATGAAGGATTGCACTTGCCTGTGCATCCGTGGAACAGAATTACGCCCCCTTTAAATGCGTAGAAATTTGGATAAGGTAAACATGCAACTTCTCCAAACTTCCAATGTTTGGGGTCATTGAGCGAGTTTACTGATCAAGTTACATAGCTCTAACCTTTTTGTACTTAATAAATTCTGGTTAGCTTTTGCATGCATCTACTCCATTTCTATACATTTATTAGAGATATTTGGGATCACAAAGTAAGGTCACAAACAAAGGCTTAAAACTCAGTCTTGCAATTTAGCAGAATTATGCCCCTTATTTCACTTTTTTCGACCTTAGGAAATTCAGGTAAACGTTTCCCTCAACGAATCTCTTGTTAATTATTTTTTGAATTGTGGGAATTTTTTCAAAAATTTCTGTCCAAGGAACTTTATGAATATGGGCCTCTTAAAATGTTCATACATTTGATATTGAGCCTTGCTCTGGGAAAACAGGGTTAAATGCATATGTAAAGTGTCGTCCCAGATTAGTCTGTGCAGTATGAACAGGCTAATCAAGGACGGCACTATCTGCCTAAAATCAGTTTTCATTAAGATAATACTTCCTTTAAACCAAAAATACATTAAAAGCAGAAAGTATCGCCCCGATCAGCCTGTGCAAACTTCACAGGCAAATCTGGGATGACACTTTAGGCACATGCATTACACCCCATTTTCCCAGATCATGCCTCAATTCTTTAAATTTATCAGGCAAATGTGACGATCAAGGCAACTGGCCTCTTGTTCATACTTCTAAATTTTCTGTTCAAGCAAAAACATAAATATATGGGTCTCTTAAAAGTTTCATACTTTTAATTCTATAATTTATTAGGCAAATGAGACAATCAAGGCAGCTGATGCGTTCCTGCTGATCTCCTGCGAGTACAACCACTGCATACCTCCAGCACTTGCCAATCTAGTGGACCACTTCCCGGGCAGCAGCTTCGCTTGGCGACCCAGTGGTATCATCACATATTCACCAGGTACGCCAATCATACAGTGTCAGTTTCATTAAAGAGTATTTACAGTGCCAGTTTTATTAAAGAGTATTTACAGTGCCGGTTTCATTAAAGAGTATTTACAGTGCCAGTTTCATTAAATAGTATTTACAGTGCCAGTTTCATTAAAGAGTATTTACAGTGCAAGTTTCATTAAAAAGTATTTACAGTGCCAGTTTCATTAAAGAGTATTTACAGTGCCAGTCTCTTTCCCAGGTTACCTTGGTCTAGTGGTAGGATGCAGGTCTAGGAATCAGATGGTCCCTGGTTCATATCTCTCTCAGACCATGGAACTTTTCTAAGACTAAACAAAATTTATCCCATGCTTTGCTCCTCTCGACCCAGAAGTATAAATGGATACCCTTGAGGGGAATAAGCCAATGTGTCCTTGCTGCATACTGGGCCAATGTGAAATGTAAAAATCAGCTGCAGATGTCGCCTAGTATCAATATCAGACTATAACCCTTTGCATGCTGGGAAATTTGTCGTCTGCTAAAATGTCATCTGCTGAATTTCTAAAATAAGCATTTTCTTCGTTTTTTTTCCAAAGAATACTATCAGATTAGCAAACAGTTTGGATCCTGATGAGACGCCACGTTTTGTGGCGTCTCATCTGGATCAAAACTGTTTGCAAAGGCCTTTAAAATTTGGTTCCAGCGCTAAAAGGGTTAAACCCATACATTTACCTTTACTAGGTATTTACGGTGGTATGCGGGCGGCTATGCAGCTGCGTGTGATGACCGGGGAGCTGGGTTGTCTCAGCGTCTCCAACATCTTTGGAATCCCGAAGGTTCACGAGGCGATAGATGAGACTGGCAAACCACTGAACGATCACATGACCTCAGGTAAATACAAATGAGCCTGGTTCTAGGAAAACTGGGCTTAATGGTTTTGCACAAAGTGTCGTCCCAGATTTGCCAGATTTGCACAGGCTTATTATGGATGACAATTGCTGCTTATATGGCAAAATCCAGTTAAGGCTAATTGGGGACAACCCTTTGTGCAAATGCATTAAACCCTGTTTTCCCAGAGTGAGGCTCATCTATGAAGAAATTACAGGGATCGAAATTATAATGAGGTTTTACTATTTTTGTTCATACTAGGACAATCTCTGTTATGTAAAAAAAATAATATTAGCAATTCTTCTTACCTAGTTACGGTAATCAACAATTTTCATGTTTTGGGGGAAATTTTCTCTTCATATTATTTCACTATTCTCAGGCTAGGGCCATGTAGAGGATAAAAGGTTAATATTAAATACAGATGTTTATTAAGTGAAGCTTAACAAAAACTAAAAGAGCATTTGGGAGTGGTTCAGGTTTTTGGGCACAGCAAATAAGTTATCTGTATTTGTCAAAAGTTAGCTGTTTTTGACAACTGCCTTATGTTTTAGTTATCACACCATTTTCATAAAAATCCACTGCTTATTTTGAGTTATAAACAAACGAAAATGGCTGCCGACTTGCCAATAAACAAATTTTGAATTAAAGAGTCGCCGTGGATATGGTGTCTGCCTAGCGACTGGGAGTTCACAGGTTCGATCCCCTTTGTAGAAGCATTCTTTAGATCTCCTCCATAGACAGCAAGTACTGGTTCTACCCTGGAAACGGATTTGAGAGCGTTTCAATAAGCCTTAGGCTTTGGAAGCAATTGAGTGCAAATAAATATGTGTAAACTAAACTATACGAATGGCTGTTATTTGATGAATGATCGAAGTGCATGTGGGTTGTACATTTTATTATATGCTTTCCGTTGGTTTATAGAGAAATATCAGTGAAATAAAACTGATATTTGGCTGTTTCAAGCAGTGAAAAATAACAGTGATATATCGATATTTTTCACTGTTCTACTGTGAAATTACATTATTTTTTGACGAAATGATGTCATTTTTCCAGCGAAATTCTTCAGTTAAACTCTTTTACTATGTAAATAAAAGGTGAAAAAAAAACATAAAATAAAAAGAAAAATTGTTGGATTCTGTGGAATATCGATTTTTATTCACTCGTGATCATAGAAAAAGTATATTTTCACTCATGGCGTGAAAATATCATTTTCTATGATCATGAGTGAAATAAAATCAATACATGTGTATTACATCGAATCCAACAAATATCCTCTATTTCTTTTTGGATTTGCACAACAGGTCTTGAAAGTCTGATGAAACAACTGGACTGGACAGCTACAGCCTTCAAGAACATGAGAGACACCAACGGAATTCCTGCGTAATTGGTTTCCATAAGGACCGTGTAACAGGACTGTTGATCAAACAAAAAACTGTAAAAGGGAACAAATTAGTTGCCATAATGACCGTGTAACACGACTGTTGATCAAACCAAAAACTGTAAAAGGGAACAAAACCACCTGCAATCCCCGGTTGTTACCGTGTTAAAGACACCATTTTTTTTTTATTTTATTTTTTTTCGTTTTCAGCTGGTCATCCTATTTGACATCAGGTTAAGATTAATTTAAGATATTTGAGCTTCTGTTACTTTGGATGTTTACTATCAGAAAGTAATGGTTGATGAGAATGTTTGTAATCTTAAAATTGTGGTATGATTTTCACTGGTGCCGTATTTAAGATATATAATATGATTGTTTGTATCCACATAGCCTGTTAGTATTTATAGTATATTGAATGTGGCGGTTATTACATGGGAACAAATTCAATATGGCCACGAATTGCGTTTGCTGTGGTTTTATGGACATGCAGTGTTGTAGCTTATACAATTTATTTTATTTGTATAAATTACCTCGCAATTTTGTATTTCTTGTTTTATTATAAATGTATTCTACTGATTTACTTAGAAAAGTGAACTTATTCGTTTTTTATAGAATTATTTATCTAACATAGATCTGAAGGATATTGCATTGTGTATTATGTATTTGTTCAAATAAACAACTTTGTAAAAAATGACATCTAAATTGTGTTAAATTTTGGTAGCAGTAAGCTGCATCTAAATGAAATTAGCACATTAAAAATCAGGGTGCAGGAACACATGACTTTGTGGGGTTCAAAATTAAACGTAAATGGATGTTTACACACTGGTAAGTGGTGATTTTCTTCAAATATCTTTTAAAACATTTTTTCAAAAGAATTTGAATTAGTGCATAAAAGACAGTTTATCTATGATACTTATGGCAATGTGAAGTACATCAGAATTACTTTATTTAATGAGCCGGTGTTCTTGGACATAGATTCTATGTATATAGCAAATCATGTACATGGTTATGCTGCAAGCAAGCGGAAATTTTGGCACCAAATTCAGACATATTCAATGATTCATTCTTAAATCTTATCGACAAAAACTGCACGAACAACTGTCATTTATGCACTAAAGATATTTGCAAATGTATTTCAATAACTTGCAAAAATAAAGTGTTAACATTCTGTCCAGCCCGTGTGTAAACCCTATGTGAACCCCGTTGAACCTGCACCCTGTTACAATGAATTTGTGGGATCTGAATACTTGCCCAACATACTCNCCCCCCCCCCCCCCCAAAAAAAGTGGGGTACAAATCTTGTGTAATTTATATCGCGGACATCAGTGGGGTCTTATTCACAATTTTTCCACAAAAAAAGAGCAATAACTCTGAAGTGCCTGATGCAAATTGGCTGGCTTTCAAACATGGCCTCCATTTATGTCAGCAAACCATTCCAGGGCTTTGTTTCTTGATTTTGGGAAAGGGCCTTCCATTTTCGACAAAACTGAAAAATTGGAAGAAATTTCCCAAAGTAAGCTTGAAATTATGGGATAATGGCATCCTTTTTAAGAAATTCTCTAAGGGGAAGGGGTCTTTTTCTTGGGGGAATGGGCCTATATTGGGCCCTTGCTAGAGAAGGGAAAAAAGCTCTTAATTCCAGAAAGTTTATTGAATATTCGAGGAATTTCGAAAACTACTAGGTCAAAGGAACAATAAAATTCTGTTAGGAATCTGAAAATCTTGAATTTATTGTACACCATTTACAATTAATTGCATTTTTGTTTCAAGATTAACAATTTATACACTGATAAACGTCATAATGGGTGTTAACAACAAATAAAACGCTGGAAATTGTATGAACAACTTACTCCGTACATTACATAGGAGTAAACATGCATTTTGGAGGTACGATAACATAAGAGTTCAAATGCACAGTGGAGGTATGATTACAAATTGTTAAT
This sequence comes from Dreissena rostriformis, assembly GCA_007657795.1. Lineage (NCBI taxonomy): Eukaryota > Metazoa > Mollusca > Bivalvia > Myida > Dreissenidae > Dreissena > Dreissena rostriformis. The sequence continues at coordinate 111,962 of VMBQ01000307.1, read as the reverse complement.
TTGGTAAATATTCGTCGTTGGTGCAATGGTGGGAGCGCTAAAACTAAAAACCACCTTGAAAATAAGTGATTCCGTAGTTACAATTCGCACCTTCTTGCAGTATACAAAACACAAACAATGTTCAAATCCTTTCAAACAATATTTTACCAAAAGACTAGTAAAACTTAATCCTATAGCACATTATTTTAGAAAATTAAAGACTAGTAAAACTTTAAAGAAATTTTAATTACACGTTTTTGCTGCCTTTTAAGAATTGTTTTTTTTATTCGCAATCTTTCTATCAGCCAGACTTGGCATTATCACCGTCCACATTCTATTTGGGGCGCCACTGTTTCACGATCTTCCGGATCGGTTCCACCACAGCGTCCCGTCTCTCATACAGTAAATGTCGGTCTCCACCGTTGACCACTATGTGATTTCTGCGCGGGTAGGTGTTTGTTATTAGATTCTGTTCTGATTTGATGATAGTCTGAGTCAGTCTCAAACCAGGATACAGAAGTGCATTAGTAAGGCTCTTTATATTGAACATGACTCCAATGAAGAGTGTCAGTCCCAAATGCGCATTGAAATTGGAATATAATGGCTGTTAACAACAATGAAAACGCTGGAAATTATAACAACAATTTACTCCTTACATTACATAGGAGTGAATATGCACACTTGAGGTACGATTACTAATTGTTTATTTGGTTGCGGTACCGCAAAAATTCAAAACCTCCATAAAAATGTGTAATTCCGCAGTTCTGCAGTTAAAATTTGCATAATGTCCCTGGTATGCAAAATACAAAGAACGTAAAATTCCTTTCACACATTATTTTACAATACAAAAGACTGATCAAACTTTAAATACAATTTAAATATACATTCTTTCTATCAGCTAGACTTGGAATTATCACTGTCCACATTCTGTTTGGAGCGCCACTGTTTCACAATCTTCCGTATCGGTTCTACCACAGCGTCCGGTCTCTCATACAGTAAATGTCGGTCTCCACCGTTGACCACGATGTGATTACTGCGCGGGTAGGTGTTCGTTATTAGATTCTGCTCTGATTTCGCCCATGCCTGGAAGATAATCATTCAGTTACAAATGTGTCATTTAAAACTGTCATCGCAAACTGTAAGTGTTCGTTATTAGATTCTGTTCTGATTTCGCCCATGCCTAGAAGATATTGACAAAATAATTTTTTCACATTAATGTATGTAAATTTTTTCAACAGGGTATATTATAAATATCACAAACTGTTAGTAGTTTTGATTGTTTATTGTTTATTATTCAGTTACAACTGTGGGTGTCATTTCACACATTTGTCTCGCCTACTTTTTTTATGTTTCTCCAATAACTACCACAAAAAAAGCCTAAACAAATATGTTAAAACATTTCCACCTAAATTCTGGAATGAGCAATTGGCAGTTTGATATCACCTGTTTTAAAAATATTTGGACTGCACTGATCTTTATTAACGGGATTCAAAGTTTCAAAACTTTAAAGAAGACAAGTTGTTTAGAACTTGAAATAAAGCCGCAAGGTCCACAGGAACGGGCACATTTGCAAGCATTATGAAAACCAAAGACTACCTTTAAACAGTTTCACCATCATCATAAAACCCAATACAAATTAGCCTCGCTCTGAGAAAATGGGGTTTAATGCATGTGCGTACAGGCCTTTTTCTGCCTATCTCACGGGTCCGATAGTCGGACCCATTCCCCATGCCAAATATGCATATTTTTCCCGAATTCTCAAAAAAAAATCACCCCTAAATTATTTTTTTTTTTTTTTTTTTTTTAGAAAGAAGTGTCTTATGACTTATGATTATTAGACTCTTATATCTCAATTTTATTTTTTAAACAACCTACAAAATATATAACCATAATTTATATGATTTTTATCCAAAATGGCTGGAAAAACCCCTGCCCAAATAATGCTTTTGTCGATGAAAATTCTTCCCAATTTGAAAGATTTCGCGACTCGAAAAATCCCCTATTTGCTAGGTACTTTTTCCCCAAATAGACAGAAAAAGGCCTGGCGTAAAGCGTTGTCCCTGATTAGCCAGTGCAGTCCACAAAGACTAATCAGGGATGACATTTTCCACTTGTATGGTATTTTTCGTATAAAGGAAGCCTCTACTTTTCAAAAATCCAGTTTAGGCGGAAAGTGTCGTCCCTGATTAGCATTTGCAGACTGCACAGGCTAATCTGGGAGGACACTTTACGCACAAGCATTAACCCTTTGAGCGCTGGAACCGGATTTTGATGGCCTTTGCAAACAGTTTGGATCCAGATGAGACGCCACAGAACGTGGCACCTTATCAGGATCCAAACTGTTTGCTATTCTGATAGTATTCTTTGAAAAAAAATCGAAGAAAATGCTAATTTTAGAAATTCAGCAGACAACATTTTAGCAGACGACAAATTTCCCAGCATGCAAAGGGTTAAGACTCGTTTTCCCAGAGCGAGACTCAAATGTTTCCATACCTTGTTTAGTGGCCCAGGCATCTGCTCATCATAATAATTCCCCGTGATCACAGTCACAGACACATTCCTCGGAATGGACTTTATAGTTTTTGCAGTCCTAAAAAAGTATGGTACATCTCTGTCAACGTGTAATCAGCATGAGAATTCTTAAAACATATGGATACGTACAAAATGTGTTCATATTGAACATACAATTTTCAACACGATATATAATTTATATTGCAAACTAGTGGTAGTGTCGTAGTATGTATTATTGTAGGTACACTTTGTTGTAGACAATTTAGCAAACAATGAAACTTCAGATATTTTATCCGAAGAGATTTTTTTTCCACTAGAACACCAACTATAAATATACAATTTTTAAAACTAAGAGTACTGTCTTGGAATGTTTATTGCAGTATTGTGGGATTCAATGGGTTTGAGGGCTAGCTGAACATCAAAGTTACCCTAGAGTCAATCACAAACCAAATATATGTCTAAAACAATATTGTACTTATGTCAATAAAATGATTCAGTGCAGTTTTAGACTCATCATGAGTGGTCCAGGGCACCCAATCTGTCATTTTGAGCCAAACTATGTACAAGGCTGACTACACCAGTAACAATAGTCTTATCTCATGCAATTGAAAACAAATCCCGAAAACAAAATAATATCAAACAACAAGAGATGTGTTTGTCAGAAACACAATGCCCCCTTATGTGCCGCTTTTTTTTTTTTTTTTTTTTTACCTTTGACCTTGAAGGATGACCTTGACCTTTCACCGCTAAAAATGTGCAGCTCCATGAGATGCACATGCATGCCAAATATGAAGTTGCTATGTTCAATATTGCAAAAGTTATGACCAAACTTTAATAAAGGTTAAAGTTTTGGACAGACAGACAGAATGACAGACATACAGAAAGACAGGCCAAAAACAATATACCCTCTTTTTTAAAAAGGGGGCATAAAAACTAAGATAATCAATAGTTTTATCACTTAAGTATATTACTAGGATCAAATAGAAATACTTTCATTCCATTGGAACTGATATATCAGGATCCTAGAATAGTTTATTGCATAAAACATAACTGAAACAGAATATTATTACTTTATATATTTACTTAACCCTTTGCATGCTGGGAAATTTGTCGTCTGCTAAAATGTCGTCTGCTGAATTTCTAAAATTAGCATTTTCTTCGATTTTTTTTTTTGAAAGAATACTATCAGAATAGCAAAGTTTGGATCCTGATGAGACGCCACTTTCTGTGGCGTCTCATCTGGATCCAAACTGTTTGCAAAGGTCTTTAAAATTCGGTTCCAGCGCTTAAAGGGTTAATACCCTTGAAGCAAAACATTCAACAACACCAGATATATGGGTGGCACTCCTCAAAACAGCGTGAGTACCCTTTTAGCTTACCTAAACTGGGAGAAAGTTTCATTCATAAAGTAATGCTCATCCACCACAGAACTGAGATGCTTCGGGTAACACATCAAATATTTCTGAAACAGGAAAGTTAAATTGGCATTTTTTTAATTATAAAACCATATGCACGTTTTGTTTAATACATAAATTCCAAAAGAATCTCTATATTATACATGTATTCGACACAAGTTTGCTCACCAGCCAATTTCCATCATTATGAACGCATTTCTGTTTTGTCGTTTGTTTGGATTTGTTTTGAAATTTAACAACAGCATTTTATTAAACAACAGCATTTCATTTAACAACAGCATTTCATTCTCTTTTTTTCAATCATTTATTAAAACTAAAAAACTTGTATTTGCCTTCAATATACTCCTTAAATCTATTTGAATCAAAACCTTGGTCAATTTTTTTTATAAGCAGTATAACCTGTTGTTTGTCTATATTTCCTACACTACCTGTCGTTTATCTATATTTTCATCCAAGAGATTCACGACTCGTGACATGGGATGCTGTAAGTAGCCCATCATGATGGCTAGACGTGTGATGCCTATAGCCGCACCCAGCTGAATGGTCTGAAACGACGGTACCATGTGACCAAACCTGAAACAGAGATTTCAAATGAAATAGAATCCTGGTTTTTGATGACAGCATTTTGAAATTTTGTCACTTTTGTCACCTGTAAATAATCTGTCTTGCATCNAATTTGTTTTAAAAACAGTAAAATATGTTAAAGTGATTATTTAAGACTTTCCTTATTTTCCCCAAAATCCGGCGTTTCGCGTGATTTCCCCCCCCCAAATTCCGGCTTTTCGCGCTATTTTTTTCCCCTCAAAAAAGGCCAGGCCCTTTCCCCAAAATCAGATAAAAACCCCTGCAAAAGGCTTACTCCAAAACGAAACAATATCATACAATTTGTGTTGTTTGCATATGATTTCAGTAAGTATATGCAAAACAACATTTGACAAATATGAAGAAACAATATAAATCTTGACTAAAGGATTTTGACCCCTGAAAATTTCACTTGACCCCTTGAAAATGTCACACACGGGGTTATTTGACAACAGCTTTTCAGTGAAATCCCTGCTGAAATATGTTTGAAGTGATTTATTTCACTGCGCTGGGAAAGGGTCCGAGCCACATCAAGCTAAGAAGTTTGTGTCATTGAATTGCACAAATTGGTGAAAAAAGTATTAACAAATTTAATCAACTAGTAACTTATTTTAGAGTTGTAATGATGGACTTGTTCGTATATGTAAGGTGTTTTTATAGACATAGTTACAAATAAATTCATGATTTTAAATTTAGAGAATGACAATCCCTATATTTTGAGGAAGTTTTTATCTCTAATTTGGGAATATTTCTCATTTCAATTTGGTAAATACGAAAAACATGGCCATGTCATAAAAACCAGATTTTAAACGTTTCTAGCATCACAAATAATAAAAATGTGAAAAGCCTTCTGAGAAAACTAGGCTTAATGCTTGCAGTGATTTCTTTCACTGCGCTGGGAATGGGTCCGAGTCACATCAAGCTGGGAAGTTTGCTTCATTGCTTTGCCCAAAATGGTATAACAAAAGTGTGAACAAACAAATGAATTAACCAGTTACTTATATCAGAGTTGTAATGGTGGAAGTTTGGTATTTTTAAGTGTTTTTATAGACATACTTTTACAAATAAATTTGATACTATTAAAATAAAGTTTTAAGGAAGTTTAAAGTTCTAATTTGGGAAAATTTCTCATTTTTTAATTTGGAAACTAAAAGTCACATGGCCATGGCACAAAACCATATGTTTGACGTTTCCAACATCATGATCTAAACAGATAATTAATATGTGAGCCTTGTTCTGGGAAAACTGGGCTTAATGCATGTGCAATAACTGTCATCCCAGATTTGCCTGTGCCCCCACGGGCTAATAAGGGACGACACTTTCAGTCTTAACTGGATTTTTGCTAAGAGACTTCCTTTAAACAAGATGTGTTTGTGAAACACTATGTCCACTTTTGAGCGATTTTGACCCATAAATTTGACCTTTGACCTTGAAGGATGACCTTGACCTTGACCTTTCACCACTCAAAATATGCAGCTCCATGAGATACACATGCATGCCAAATATCAAGTTGCTATCTTCAATATTGAAAAAGTTATGGCCAATGTTAAAACAAGACCAACAGACAGACCAACAGACCAACAGACAGACAGACAGGGCAAAAACAATATGTCCCCCAGTATATACTGGTGGACATAAAAAAAAAACAACATAAAAGTGGAAAGACAGTGCTGACTGCACAGGCAAATCTGGGACGACACTTTACGCACATGCATTAAGCCCAGTTTTCCCAGAATGCGGCTCCTTTGATCAGGTTACTCACCAGTTGTGTATCCAGATACCATTGTCCTGCTGAAAGACATCTTCTGAGAGGGGATTTATCAGAACCAGGCCCATCACTTCACTGCGGAAGAGAAATTAAGATAATGAAATCTGTATGTTATTGGAATTATATTGGAAATCTGAATATGGGAATGGAAATCTGAATATGATCATGAAAATCTGAATGCAATAGTGAAATCTGAATATGATACTAAAAATATGAATATGAACATGGAAATCTGAATATGAGTATGCAATGTGAATATGATAATGGAATCTTAAAATGATAATGGAAAATGTTTTCCGACGAACCATAACCATTTTCAAACTTAGCTGAGATATCATTACAACCTATATTCTGACCTAGTTTCATGAAGATTGGACTCAAAATGGGAGTGTTTACAAAGTTTCACTCTCGCCATATTAGGAAAAATGCTTCGACCCTTTTGCGGCCATGGTTTTTTTATGAACAAGAACCATAAGTAAATAATTTAAATTTCCACTGTTACGGCCCCAGAAATCAGCTTTGTAATAAATATGGCTGAAACTGACCAACAAACAGTAGCAAAGCAATATACCCTCTCTTCTTTGAAGAAAGGCCGAATAGGAAAAAATGCATGCTTTGCCCCATATTCATTACCTTTCAAACATTCTTGCATAGAACTGGGCCAACAGGGCCCCTAATTCAGCCCCTACAAGCAGGAAAGGCTTCGGCTGATCACTGGCACGTGAAATCAGCTGGTGTAGGTCCTCTACCATCCTACAACAGCAATATATACTATTAGGCCTTGCTCTACAAAAACCAGGCTTCCTGAAAAGGCCGGACCGCCGGTCTTGTCTGGCAAAATTCTTTGCGGTCTGGCGAAGTTTCTAATATCGCCGGTCCTTGTGACAGGCCCAAAAAATATATGACTAAATACCGAAAAGTCTAATACTTGCCAAAAGAAAGAAAACACCCCATTAGAATCACTCTTTTCGTGAATTTCGAGCCTTTTTGTCATTAAGAACACTAACGCGTCACTATCTTTAAGAGTGCTCTCCCTTTGTTGTTTTTCGAAAACGTCAATTTCATTACTTAATTCTTCAGTTATAAACTCGCGCTGTTCGGTCAGGTGAATTTTTGTCCGGACAGGCTAACTTTTTCATCAGCCTGTCCGGTTGACAGGCACTTTTTGGGCCTTTTCAGGAAGCCTGGTAAACAGGGCTTAATGCATGTGCATAAAGTGTCGTCCTAGATAAGCCTGTGCAGGTCCGCACAGGCTAATCAGGGAGGATACTTTCCGCCTTAACTGGATTCTTGTTAAGAAGAGACCTCCTCTGAATGAAAAATACCATTGAAGCTTAAGTGTCGTCCCTGATAAGTCTTTGTGGACTGCACAGGCTAATCTGGGACGACACTTTATGCTCACGAATTAAGCCATGATTTCACTGAGCACAGCTCAAATACTGTTCATTGAATACCTTAAACTAAACAAGTGGAGAGTAAATACGGACCCCTAGGCTAACAGAGTCGATCAGATTTCTGTGCTTATTTTCTCCATTTGGAAAAAGTGTTCATTTGTGTACTTTATTTGGATAGATCATACCACTACAGCCAAATTGAAAACAACCCATCATATAAATTAAAGCATTATATCAGTTTAATACAATGAGGTATAATATTTGATTTCTATTTTCTGAACCTTTTTTATATAAATATGGACAGGTAGCGTCACAACAAACGAGGATTTTGTAATAAACAAGAGATTTGTTTGTCAGAAACACAATTCCCCCTAATGCGCCGCTTTGATTTATTTTTTATTTTTTTTACCTTGAAGGATGAGCTTGACCTTTCACCACTCAAAATGTGCAGCTCCATGAGATACACATGCATGTCAAATATGAAGTTGCTATCTTCAATATTGCAAAAGTTATGAGCAAGGTTAAAGTTTTAAGACGGACGCACAGACTGACAGACGGAGGAACAGACAGACGGACAGTTCAACTGCTATATGCCACCCTACCGGGGGCATAAAAACAAACCCAGTGCTTACTAACATAGTGAAAACAACGTTATTTCTTGCATGAATTGTTTACTTTTATAATGATAATTTTTGTCAAAGTTGACTGTTCTCTCTTATCAAAAATTGAGTCGTGTTCTGAGAAAACTGGGCATAATGCATGTGCGTAAAGTGTCGTCCCTGATTAGCACAGGCTTATCAGGGACGACAATTTCCACTTTTTAGAAATTTTTCGTTTAAATGATGTCTCTGCTTAGCGAATATCCAATTGAGGCGGAAAGTGTCGGCCATGATTAGCCTGTGCGGACTGCACAGGCTAATCTGGGACGACACTTTAGGCACATGCATTATGCCCAGTTTTCTCAGCACGCGACTCAATTGAATACCAGCTTGTACCTCTCTGCTGTAAATGGTGACCATCTATTTCTGTAATTACTTTTCTTTTCAGACCCATCCCCTTCTGTTGAATTCTGCAAGAATAATACAAATATTTAATGGCATTTTGAAGAATGCAGTGACATATATTGTTTTTCCTATGCAGTAAACAAAATCTTTTGGACAAATCAACTACTATCTGAATCACTTTCAATTCTACCCATTAAAACCTAATTCGTAAAGCTCCATTGCATCGATTTCCTAAGGCTTAGTGAGAAAAACTTGAGTTTGTTTTCTGGAAGGAACAAGTATTGGGTATCTATGGAAGAAATGTTCAGCATGATCCCAAAGAGGACCATCTGATCGTTAGGAGGACACTATATAATATTCACATTGCCAAAGCAACCCTTAATCAGTTAAATATAATATAATTCAAAATGCACCATATTCACTTTGCCAATGCAACCCTAAATCAGTTAATATAATATAATGAATACAACTTACATAAAATGGTCGGTCACTATATCCTATTCCTGCTCTGTCATAAGTACACACCTGAAAAGAAAATACATAAGCATTTTATCTTAACCCTTTCAGTGCCGGAACCGAATTTTGAAGGCCTTTGCAAACAGTTTGGATCCAGATGAGACGCCACAGAACGTGGCGTCTCATCAGGATCCAAACTGTTTGCTATTCTGATAGTATTCTTTCAATAAAAATCGAAGAAAATGCTGATTTTAGAAATTCAGCAGACAACATTTTAGCAGACGACAAATTTCCCAGCATGCAAAGGGTTAATGTATG
>VMBQ01000307.1:47114-97003 GCA_007657795.1 Dreissena rostriformis | reverse complement strand
TCTGTATGAGCATGCGCAAAAGTGCGCATGACGTCACATCCATAAACAAATGGTCGTACATGAAGTCCATGACCTACTTGCCTACTTAGCTTGAAACAAATGCGCCGAAAACAGGTAAAAGGAATGCATTTATTGTTATTTACACGGTTTTATGTGTTTTTTGCTATTACTTTTTGAATGCATTTATCAAAACGTGCATTTACACACCAACAGGCATATTTCTGTTTGCAATTTTGATTGCAGCAGACGCAGATTTTCGCTGAGTCTGGGTCACGTGATAGTCATGTTTGCTTATATTCACTGGAGTAGTATTTATGAACTGTCCGGTAATAGGTCATGTTTAAATCGGCCGCCATTTTGTTTTGTCTGCTAGAGGTGACAATAACCAGGGAATCATTGTTATGAATTCTTGAATGATATTTGCTGGAAAACTTTACAGATAAGTTATTTAATGATTGAACTGTTATTTCTTTGTTAAAACAAATTGTTTTTGTTATTTAAAGTGTTTTCAAAATTGACAATTGTAACGTAATTTCTTAGGTGTTCGATAACTGGTTCGTCCACCATAATAGGGCTTTAATTAGTAATCATTGTGCCAGATCTGGGCAGGGAAGACCACGATGCAAAAAAACTCTATGGCAGTCTGGAGGACCTGCAACACATGGCTTCCATTGTGCTGATAGCCAGTGTCAAACCTCAGAACGTTTATTACTATTATTTATATATTAAGATATCATTATCTCAGTTAATCTGATGATTAAACAAAAACCACAACTAAATTATAAAAACAATATCCGAACACTTTATCCGTACTAATATTACATATTTGAATTTAAAAGAAATAAACAACTGACCTGATTGAAAAGTGAAATTGTACACAATTGTGACACATGCAATTGTTAAGCTGTGTAACAATATTGAAAGTCAGCTACACCAATATGATCTTCGACAAAATTAACAATGTATAACTTCAACGTGTGCAAGTTGTTGTTGTTGTTCACGAAACAGACGCTTATTTCCGGTTTTGATAAGACAATTACAGTACAGAAGGGATTGAATGTCGATATATAATTTTCGCGAACAGATTGAATGTCAATTATAAGTAATATTCTTTTCTACTGTGAAACCAAGAATAAAACGGTTAAAATATTGTCACGTTGTAAATTAAACATCAAGCAAATTCTGCTGCATGTAGTTTCGATGTCGTTCCTCAAATAAGGCTGGATTAATGATAAGTGTAGTCCAACTTGTTGACGCTCTCAAATATTAAGCTAATTTTTATATGGATAATATTTGGCAAAGAATTTAGCCCTTATAAAAAGTATCTCTAAATTCTTGGCAACGTCTTATAAATAAGACTATGATAAGTGAGGACCCGGAGTGTGTCCCATCACTCCCCATACTAACTTTATTAATTTCTTATCGAACTCACGAAAGTTGTGACAATTTATTAATTATGGATGGCTGCAATTCTAGCTTTTTTTCTACATTATACTATATATATTCAATTTTGGCTTTGCTTTTAACCCATTTAATTATGCCTAGTGGACTCTCCCATACTTCTAAATTGGATCAATTTATTTCCAAAATTAGAATGTCTAGTATATTTCTTTCTATATTTATAATATTTCTTTGTCTAGTATATTTCTTTCTATATTTAAAATATTTCTCACAGAAATTCCTTTAAGCAAACGGCGCAGACCCTGATATCAGACGCCGCATCATGCGGCGTCTAATCTGGGTCTACGCTGTTTGCCAAGGCCTTTTGAGCTATACTGGCCGAAGGCCGGAAGAGCTTATGTCATGGCGTGGTTTCCGTCGTCAGTCCGTCCGTTCGTCAGACTTTTTCTTGTTTACGTGATAAACTCCACAGTTTTCATCCGATTCTTTTCAAACTTGTTCTGTGTCTTTATATTAATGAGGACTCGAACCATATTGAAAATGAGTTACATCAGACCGTCCGTCCGTCCGTGCGTGCGTCCGTAAGACTTTTTCTTGTTAACGCGATAAACTCCACAGTTTTCATCCGATTCTTTTCAAACTTGTTCAGTGTCTTTATATTGATGAGGACTCGCGAACCCTTTTGAAAATGGGTTAAATCAGAGTAAAAAGTCCAGAATTATCTCCCCTTGAATTTGTATTGGTCCGAGGCATTTAAGTAGGTTGTTTAATTGGTTGCAATTATTAATTTAAAATTAAATAAAATATAAGCCATCTGATAATTCATTTAGCAAGGATGAAAGGATTTGTGTTTTCAGTATTCCCTTGCATGTTGACTGCAATCCAATCAATCAACCAGCCATTCAATTACTCATAAAAGTATTTCCTTCTAATGAACAATTATTAATGAAGGCCTCGATAACGAAGTCCTCATAAATACAAGTAGTTCCTTACACATTGATAAACCAACCAACCAATCATTCATTAAGAAAAGCCCATTCAAAATAATAATGAAGTCCTTACAAGCTAATGCATGTATGTTTTTTTGCAGTAGTCCAAACAAAACAATTATATGCTCATACTAAGCAACACAAACAGTGATCAAGCACTGAAATCAGATCATCTTAATTAATATGACATAAATCAATTGAACTGATATTTTGATTTTATAAAAATGACATAAACAATAATTGTTAAAACTGTTTCCCAATGTTGTTAAACATTACAGCCAGAAGAGCGATTTAGGCCCTCATGGGCCTCTTGTTTCTAGACGCTAGGAATAAATGGGTTAATAAGTTTATACATTAAGGTATGACACTTAGGTATGACACTCAGAAGCAAAAACGATACAGTTGAAACAACCTCTACCACCTGTCCCCCAAGATCCGAGCAGGTCCTCGAATTCAACCTGCGGACAGGCTACCGCAGCATAAACCATCGTCTTTTCAGGATCGGCCAGTAAGACCAAAGATCTTTTAATACACATGTATTGATGTTCATTGATGGATCATTGGTCGGACTTGTGTCCCTGTCAGACTGGCAGCATGAAAACACTTGCTGCACTTTTTCCCACTACACGACGTCCTCAGGCGCCAGGTCTTTGCGGATGATGACATTGAGGCATTTCAATGATCAGGCTCCATGAATGCACAAGTAAATGTAAGGTGCATTTTAGATTAAAGGCAACGGAGACATGTTTAAGATGAAAACTATCTAGTTGTTTTCAATATATACTAATTGTATTCGATACAGTTTGACACATGGATATACTGTTTCTTAATATATTTCAATATTTGCAGTATTGTTGCCTCTCTATAGTGTTTGTGCCTATTTTTGTGCTGTGTCTAGCGAGTTTTGTGTTAATTCATACTGTTTGTAAATTGCCATCTGCCAAAATTAAAGACCTCTCGCTGTAAGATTTCTCTCCTGCTATACCGGCTGAAGTATCGCTGCGTTAATATTTTAAGGTATATTTTAATCTTTCTTACTTTGACGCAGCCCAAATTTGGGGTACGACACCCTTTTAGTGTGTTGGAACTAATGCGTGGATTCATTTGAAACAGAACACGCTCAGTAAGCTGAGAGATTGAACGACTGTTGATCATTAAGAGGCATAATGCATAGTGCCTTAAATAAAAGTGACAACAAGTCTATTCAGAGTACAATAAATAAATTGCATTAATGGTATTACAAGTACAACATACAATCTTCAACTATAGCATCAAAATAATTTTATGAGCATTATTGCACTGATTATTCCAACACGTCTGTGAAGGTCCCAACTGTTAAAGCATGCTCGTATCATGGCACATCCACAAATACCGAGACCTTAAAAAATTGGCAAATAACATGGCAATAAGGAAATCGGCAAATACTGAGGACCCGTCATGACGTTCCTTCAACAACCGAACACATTTAAGCGTAAAGCCAGAACAGTGTTTGTACACCAAGTACTTTGAATCTTCAACTACCCTATATATTAGGCCACGAACATGCCCAATTAAGCTTGCGACCGCGTTCACAATTGTGATCGAATATGGAAGCATAACATTTCCTCACATGACAGACGTAAAGCATTAAGAAACAAAAACGGACAACGTTATGTGTTTGTCAACGGAGAGAACAATGGCATATCCAACATTTACAGAGCTTGTCATGTATAAACACACAATAAACATACAAGATTAAAGGCGGGCGTTATTATGTTTACACTTACACAAATATAACTGTAAAAGTGAACGTCTATTATGTTTTGCGGTTTTATAATATAATTTCTTTTATTTCTTTCCTTTCCGTTTGCCTTTCTTGTCCATGGCCGCAACTATACGACTTTCCCGTATCTTCTCCATTTGGACGTCAGAAAACTTGAAAATCTTGATAATGGCTCTCATATGGTGATCTGCGTCTCGTTCATCGGTTATGTAATGAAAGAATGAATCCTTCAGAAACCTAAGGGTGGTATAACTCTCGGTGTCTGGTTTCTCGGCCTCAGAATAGCTTTCCTGACGTTTCAATGTTTGCCACTTGGCTAGTTCTAGTTCTGTCCACGCCAGTTTTCGTACTAGTTCTGAAATTGTTACGCTGCAGCTGTTGCCGGTAGCAGCCAATCGTTCTAACTGAAATTAAATATGTATATACATATGTGTGTGAGTATACGATCTTGATGTTTGCTCTTATCCACGATTTTAGTGCAACATGTTTTGTAAAAAAAAGAGATATCTCAGCACTAAGTGAATACAAAAAAGGTAGAATTTACTGACAAGCTAGCTAGCTCGTTTATGGTTCAGATAAGTTTATAAGATGCACAGTTTATGCAAATCGTGGGCATATTGGAAAAAAGGAGCATTTGTGTTGTTTGATCTAGTAGGGTCTATCGATTTCAATATGTTTACATAACGCACGTTTTTCTGTACGCATGAGCACCTTTACACGGATTATGTATCCCCCAATCCATTAATAGACATCAGCAAGAGAATACGTGATCAGAATTATTTTTTGTCAAAGTTTATTCTTTTTCTAACTTGAACGGCTAGCTTAGTTGGTAGAGCGGGGAACTACAAAACCGACATATTACTTGCGTGGTGATTGGTCGTGAAATCCTTTCTACGGCCTGTGATATGACTGAAATACTTGTTAGAACGGCGAACAATCCATAACAAAATGAACTATTCTTATTTCTAAGCAAGGGTCAGCGATAACAGACCGACGATATGTTTGTTTACTACTGCCTGACTTCAAATGCATTTGTTTATACAAAAAAGATTGTTTGAAAATAGTGTTGAGCAGTACATCTACTTTTATCATTACTTATTGAATAAAATATAACCGTCTGTAATATTTTAACTCCAAAAGCATATACAATCGTTCATTTATATTACGAAAACAAATCACAGAAAAATCGAGATGTCTGTTGTGCTCTGTAACGAACCTAATAACGAAATCAAAATGAACCCTTAGAACTACAAGGTGCCATAAGGACGTGTAGGGAAAGCTGTTACTTGAAGCACATTCTGACTTTCAATGGAACTCGTAAGGACTAGAGGTTTTCACTGTAGGGACGAATACGCCAGATACCACAGGTCGTAAAATGAATCAAATCGCACCAATCGTTTCCCAGACATTTTCAGTTAAAAAGGGGGCATAATTAAGCAACATTTCACGTAGTTATGAAACCACACACACAAAACTTCAAATCATAAGGGAAATGCATGCACGTTTGAATGATATACGTTGAAACATGTATAAGTATTTCTTCGCGAATAATTATTTCTATGGACAGTCAGACGGACGGACAGACATACAGACAGACAGACGGACAGACGCATGTCCATGGTAAATCCAGCATACTCTACTTCGTTGCGGGAGAATAAAGAATGTCATCGGAAATGTGCAAAAAAAGTTTGAACAGTGATAGCAGCTTCGAGCTCTCTATAGACGCCCAGGTAGTACCTCTTCTTCCCTCTCGATTCTTGCGCAATCCTTCCCTTTCTTGTACATTGCCAGATATATCTTCTGGTGTTCCCTCTCTCTGTCGTCCATGTCAATCTGAAATTAAGGTTTCTTTCCATCGTAACACGGTGAACAATTGATACCAAAAGAAATAAATTTGTAATTGCATGATCATGAAAAAAAGAAAACAAGAGCACCGTCAAGCGGATGCCAACGCTCGGCTGCGGGTGCAGTTAAAAAAAAGAAGACCTTTGACCTTGATTTTTGACCTTGAAGGATGAACTTGATCTTGACCTTTCACCACTCAAAATGTGCAGCTGCATGAGATACGCATGCATGCCAAATATCAAGTTGCTATCTTCAATAATGAAAAAGTTATGGTCAATGTTAAAGTTTTCGGACGACGACCACGACGACGACGCGGAAGACGAGAGGGCTATGACAATACCTCGTTTTTTTTTAAACAGCCGAGCTAAAAATGAAAATGAATGTAAAACGGTGAAAAATTGATACCATAAGGCATAAACATGTTATTGCATGTTCATGCAAAAAGAAGGAAATGAAAATGAAAGTAATACAGTGAACAATTGATACGTAAAGACTTAATCTTGTAATTGCATGTTCGTACAAAAAGAAGAAAATGACATCAAATCTTACTACATTAGATATTTCACTGAGGTAGTATTAGGAGGTAAAGGTGAATTGTTATTAAGAATTTTTCAACAATAATTTGTGTAAAAGAATCGAACAAATGTTGGTGTTGACATTGTTATGATTATTTATATAAGATGATACAAAATGAAAAACGCCTTTACTTAGATTGAACTTGTTTTATGAGCATATACTCAAAATGGTTCCTGTTTATTTTTTTCTTCGCGATTGACGTATTGTCATCAACTTTTTATCTTGAAATGCCAATAAAAAATGTGAAGCAAAATAATTACAATTTGAGTTCTCCTAACTCATTGTTGCTCGTGTTAATTTGATAGACGGACGATAAATGCAAAAATTGCTACCAAATATAATGAAGGAAATACAACAATAAAGATTTAGGTTCTATGTAGTTTTACTCACTGCTTGGTTTACCTTCAGCTTGGCAGTTTTCTCTTCGAGTTCAGACGCTGCAGTGACCGATTCCTCGCAAAAGTTAGCGATATCGTCATAGTTTTTCTTCATTTCTCGAAGCTCATCTCGGAGCTTCGTTATTTCAACGTCCTTTGCTTGAACCAGCTGGAAGAAGTAGTACATATCCAATCGATATATTTTATTAATAAGTTTAATCCATGAAGGTATGTGATGTATATGTTCACCTTGCAAGGGAACTATTCACGAAGATGCAAGTACATTGGAATATTTGGTATTTGGCTGTTAGGTGAAGCGTTTTGTTATTCACTTCTCTGACATGTTTGGGCCCATGGGTATGCCTTCTGCATATATATACATTTAAATTGACCGTAATAAGGTGGAGATACCAGTTTTGATCATTGTATGTTTAATTAATTGGTGATCTGTTAAAAAAGGAGTATCGAAACAAGAATTGCTCTCCTGCTAGAGTTTATTGTTTGCTATATTAAAACTATGTATGCCAAGGTACCACAGCAAAGCGACAAAACACATCGCTGATGCATGTTGCAAACACAATCACAAAACAATATATGGAAGGTGATCAGAGATACCAAAGGGATACACTGACCTTTGACGTTTTCTCGTCCACGTGTTGTTTGTACATAGAAATATCCCTGTCTTTCTCATCACAAATCACTTGGTACTCCTTGATCTGTCGCTTCAGATCTCGTATCAGAATGTCCTTCCTCTGTAACGGCGTCAGATAACCCCCGTGGCAGGTTTCCTCCTTCGTTCCCTGCTTTTCGTACCGTAACCTACTCGCAATGGTCTCCCGGGGAAGTTTGCTACATCCGGGCACAACCATACACTCGTGGGAATTGAGGAACACGTGGTTCCTGCCTTCAGTGCAACTGCCCGATTTTAGGGTTCCACTTGTAGACGTGGACATGCTCATATTGCTTTGAAGTTCGTCTGGATTTCGGTCTCCGCTTACACAATGGGTGTGGTAGACCGATCTAGGCACATCGTATGTTTTACTTTTCGAAATCGTGTTTCTTTTCTTTGACAAACTCTCTATTAAGTTGGCCCTTTGTTCAATTAACTCAGACGATTCTGTGCATAGCTGTTCGTTGCCGTTCACATCAGGTACGTGGCTGTTCTTTGGCAAAACCCTACCTGATGTATAACCAGATCGATTTGCGCTAAATTTGGTTTTGGGATCTTTGCAATCGTCCTCTAAACTGCCATCGCAGGTCGCCCTTGCCCCATGTGATAGTATTATGTCGTCATCGAACACGAAATCATCGCCCGACCGATTTAGACTATCAAATGAATTATTTAGTAATGATGAACTGGATTCAAGCCGCAATGAATGACCTTGTTTTTCTAAGTCAACGGACATTGTAATTTCAAGAGAATGGGCTACCTTCTTTCGTAGTTTCAAGAGAATGAGCTATCTTCGTCTGCAGAATTGTTGAACACTAAGTTAACTTTTGTTTCACTGTTCCAAGTGCATGTATGTAAAAGTGTGTCTGACAAATAATAACTAATAGCCGTAGTAGTTTTAATTAGCCGGAAGTTTCGATTTAGCTGCTTAAACTGATCGAAAATCAGTGTCTAATGTTGGCGTGCCTTTTCTCCAATTACATCAAGCGCCGTTTCTGGTTTCGTACTTTCGGATGCCATCGAAGCTTCTGGAAACAAGACACCAATAAAGTAATTATCAAGATCAGTTGGAGTGTTGATATGTATGGGCGAACATAATCCTTAACATTAACACATATGAATGTTGACATATTAACCAACATACTTTTTGAGGCAAAGACATTGGAGAAAATCCATATTTGAACTAGTATATGCCAGCATATTATTACTGTTGAAATTTAAAAAAAAACTTCATACGATTTATGAATAACACAAATGAACATTTATAACTCAACATATCTGACATGTCAACTTCCTACGCATTGATCGCATTTGTAATGATCACCGGCATTGTCACAAGGAGTGTTGGTACAGTCAACTTAATATACTTTATTCATACATCCCACAAGCTACAGACCGGACTTTGCCATACTGCGTATCAAATAATAAGTCTTTACTCATGACGTGTATTCTGAATTGTCTTGGAATGTCGGTATTTGTTGTTTATTCTAACACGATACGCCGCTTGTTTTCTATAGACAAAGATGGAATCAAGTGTGGATTATTCTGCAAAAAATAGGGCGAATTAACGTCGTAGAAAGATGAGCGAAGTACAGAAAAATATACCTTTCCTGAATTAACTGTAAAATTACTGAGCGTTTTGGAATTGAAATAATATATTTACTATCATATCTGTCGAAACTCTTCACCGTGGGTTATTCGACAACAGACTATAAGAGAAAAATATTATTTCTTAAGTCACTGTGTGTTTCGTTTCAGTTTTTTGTGTGGTTTGTATTATCAATACGACGGGAACGAATTTGTTTTACATCCTTTCGTCTTAAGGTAATAACTTTAGGTTTTGTCGTTGTACAATAATATGGGATACCAAAGGGGTCGAAACTTTAACTTCTGCTACAGCAGAAAAATCCTGCAGCAATTAATTTGCTAAAGTTTCGACCCCTTTGGTATCCCATACAATAACACATCACTTAAAATCCCACATGTCACATTGAGTGTTAATTAAAAGGCTTGTGTATAGGGCAACATCTGTTTCAAAGATGTCCAGAGTATGCATTGAGCATAGACATATACATGTATAGATACATAAACATCCAACAGCAAACGTTTCCGATTAATTTACTGAAAATGTAGAAGAAAGTACATAATTCGCCAAGAAAGTATCTGGGTACTTTTGCTTTAAAACCATTTTCGTGACTTTTCTGTTGTACGAGTGTTTTATTAATGGGATATTTACAAATGGCACACACACATTCCACATGCATACATCGAAGAGATTGACATGTTTTTTTTTCCGAATTATCCCCTATCCCTCGCCATTTGTTGTCATACAGATATATAACCCGAATGAACGTGTATAACTGGTATTTTACAAGCAATTAATATTATCTGACATGTCGTTTTAAACAGATTTAAGATATTTTTTAATTTATATTGTATTGCTGATCAATAAAGGTTTACGTCATTGTAAGAAATACATACCATATGGCAGATAATTGTAACGCAACGATTAAGATAACACAAGTCATAGACCTAAAATATTGTCACCAAATTGTCATTGGAGGAACACAACAGCAACAAATATACATCGACCCACCTGTTTTCAATGATACCAATTTAGCAATCCATCAAACATGATGCAATAGAAAATCGCTAACGCCATCGCTGACAAATCACAGAGAATGCTTGTATTGGAGCAACAACCATCTGTTCCCACAGGCTGGATATACGTGTATGAGATATTGTCCGTCCTTGACAGTATGGCTAGGCTGTACAGAAAGGCGACAGGAAAATATCGATAGCTGTTCAGAGACCGAGAGCGGCTGCCCTTCTAGGAAACACGCAGCTCCACGAACAGTGGGGAGAAAAGCAATTGAAAAATTCCAACGTATTAGTTTTGCCGGTTGTTTTAAAGGGATAGTGGTATTCGTAACTAAAATACTGCTCAGCGTGTATTTTCATTGTACTACTGGATACTATTGTACGCTGCCTAATACGTATCACTTATAGTATGTGATAGTATATATCCCGCCCGACTATACACACGTACTATAATAGAGCGTTCATAATATATTATGTTTCTTTTATTTCTTCTTATGTGGAGAGATAAAAAAATATTCAATCATGACTTCCATAAATATTGAAGGAACTAGCAAAACAATAAACCGTATACATGTACTGTATATTTTCATCAATCAAAACGGAAAATATATACATACAGTAATGTATTACGTAATATGGATTATAGACATACCGGTACACATGTATTAGTTTACTTTCCCTTAAACGCATAAAATACGTTTATAAAATATTCAAGCACGGGAATGTGAATTGGTTGATAACGCGCGTGTTATTATACATAATTGCAATCATTATACCGTATATACACCGTAGACAACAAATGCTATTTCGAGTCTATCCCGAGCTCCATATGTATGGTACACGAGAACAATATTGTTCACATCACAGAATGGATTCTACAATTAAAATACACGTATCGGTACATCAATTGAAATATAATTAGGTCGCCGTTGCGTAGTGGAAATAGTGTCCGCCTTTCGACCGGGGGGTCACGGGTTCGATCCCCACTGTGGGAGCTTTCTTCAGAAACCAAGTACAACCCAGGATACGGACTCGATAGCGTTTCAAATAAGCTTTCGATGCAATCGAGCTAAAATAAATAGATTTAAACTTAGTTAAATATACATGTCGTCTGTTTTATAAAATATATATTAATTAACTTGTTATTTAATCTGGTTGGTCAAACTATTCATGTGCAACACCGCCCACTTTGGGTATTTATTTGTTTTCCATGCTCACGAAAGACGCATCGCATACGCTTTGCTTGATTGGTCATTGTCGGCTCAGGTACTACTTAAAAGTATCCCGGTACTCTTAATGATACTACATACAGTTAGTACCCGGGATAGGGAAAATATACTCAAGAGTAACCCGGAGTATGACCGGGTGCCTTAAAGCGAATTTCCGTACCCGGGGTACACTGTAGTATACTTAAGAGTACCGGAAGTACTTTTAAGAAGTACATGAGCCGACACCGACCAATTGAGCATGAGATTTGGGGTCAGCTGGGGTGCACGTACCACTTCAATCTCCACGCAGAGTTTTCTATATATACTGGTACTAAAGAGTAACCCGGAGTATTGTCGGGTGCCTTTAAGCGGGGTATATTGAAGTATACTTAAGAGTACCAGAAGTACGTTTAAGTAGACCTGAGCCGACACCGACCAATTGAGCATAAGCTTTGGGGTCAGCTGGGTGTGCATGTACCACTTACGTGCCATGGTGCATGATCTACGGGGTTCACATGGGGTTCGCACACGGTCTGGACAGAGTGTTAACACTTTATTTTTTTTTGCAAATATCTCGAGTTATTGAAATACATTTGCAAAAAACTTAAGTACATAAAAGACAGTTTTTATTGCAGTTCTTGCCGATATCTTAAGATTTAAGAATAAATCATTGAATACGTCTGAAATCGGTGACAACATTTTACGTTGCGTGCAGCATAAAAGCGTACATGAAAGCTGTACACGTCGAATTTTTGAACAAGAAGACACGCTTATTAAATAAAGTAATTCTGATGTATTTCACATTGCCATAAGCAACATTTAAAACTGTATTTTATGCTCTAGTTGAAATTCTTCAGAAAAACACTTACCCGTGTTTACATCCCTTAACGTTTAAATGTGAACCCCACAAAGTCACGTGATCCTGCACCCTGGTGTCCCTTCCAGCCTGCAAAGGCTGCATGGTTAATCGGACCCTGTCACCAAACAGGACAGCATACACGCACACTTTTCCTACTCTGGATGCCAAAAAAGAAAAGCCACTTTTGTGCAAAAGTGTGTGTTCACCATATTGTATTACATACATGCATGATTTATACAAAATTGCTCCGAAGAATACGTCTTCCCGCTCTGAACTCCGTGGTCAATGTGATCTGTACATCACTACACTCCTCGAAGATAACTCCTCGAGGATACCTACACAAGTTATTAACCAATCAATTTAAACTAACAACAATTTTAAACTAACAATAGAAATGATCGCTCGAGCGTAGAAACCGGTCTCGTATCATTTAAATGTGGAGTGAACTCGACCGACATAATTATTCTAAAGTATGGTAAAATACGATATGGTCACACTAACTTGTATACAGTAAACTTATTCAAAGCAAAGCCACTATTGANACGTGCAGCAGAATTTGCTATCTATCTATCTATATATCTATCTATACTGTCTAACTCCCCTTGCGGGTATTATTGACAGGTGCGCAGTCAGTGCCAGATAAAAGTGTTAAAAGTGAAAAAGTGAGAAAGATAAAAGTATGGGTGAAGTGAAGTGTTTTAAAGTTAAAAACTGATAAAAACATGTCTCCCGGAGTTCAAGGGGCAGAAGGGGAAAGCAGGGACTGCTTAAACCCTTCAAGATCAGGATGTAAAACTGTAGTGGAAGGGAGGTTGTTCCACATCACAATAGCACTTGGGAAAAATGAAAACTTATAATAATTTGCAGTGGTATTGATCTGTCTGTAAGAGAGGAGGTGCATGTGACGAGTGAATCTGGTGGGTCTCTGGATATATGATGGTAGGGGCACAGCCACTAAACCCTGGATAATTTTGAAAAAGATGATCAATTTAGTGTCATTTCGTCTGTCTTGTAGTGTCTGCCAACCAAGTTCCTGTTGCATGGAGGTGACACTTTCGTATGGGGAATAGTTATGCTTGACCCAGCGGACTGCTCGACGCTGTACATTTTCAATTGTTTGTATATTTTGTAATGTGTGAGGACTCCATACGGAAGAAGAATATTCAACCTGTGGTCTAACTATGGTCTTGTATACGAGCTGGCGAGTGTTGGAATTTCTTGTCTGTATGTTCCTGCGGAGAAAACCAAGAGATTTATTAGCGTTATTTGTAATTCTATTTATATGGGTGTTCCAGGTAAGTTCTTTTGAAATGTCCACACCTAAGTATTTTGCATTGTCAACTGTTTCTAATATTTGTCCATGCAGTCTGTAATTAAACGAAAATTTTGATTTATTTTTGGTTATGTTTAATACTTGGCATTTACTTGGGTTGAACTCCATGTCCCAAAGATGCTCCCATTTCATTAGTTTATCTAGATCTTCTTGTAGAGTATGACAGTCATGCATATTGTTGATTGTAAGGTATACGGCAGTGTCATCTGCAAATAAGCGAACTTGAGAAGTAATAGATTGAGGTAAGTCATGTATATAGAGAAGAAAAAGTAACGGACCAAGCACAGACCCTTGTGGTACCCCGGATGTCACTGGTACTTCGGATGATAATTCTCCATCTAGAGTAACACGTTGAGTACGACCTATAAGGAATGATTTGATCCATAAGAGAGTAGCTTTATCCACACAATGTTCCTGTAATTTGAAAAGCAGTTAAAGATGGTTCACTTTGCCAAACGCTTTGCTGAAATCAAGCAATATTAGATCAGTTTGCTGTCCAGATGTCATGTTTTGTGCCAGGTCATCAATGAGTTGTAGAAGTTGTGTTTCGCAGGAACGCTTTTTTCTGAAACCATGCTGTAAGTCATAAAGTATGTTATATTTATTGAAATGAGCTGAAAGATTAGATAAAACTATGTGTTCTAAGGATTTACATGAAATACAGGTGAGAGAGATAGGTATGTAATTTGCTGGGTCTTCTTTGTTCCCTTTCTTGTACGGCGATATTATATTTGCAAATGTCCATACTTTCGGGAGAATTCCGGAGTCCAAGGGTTTCTGAAAAAGGAGTGTTAATATTGGAGAAATTTGTGAACTTAATTCTTTTAGAACAAGAGGTTTGATGTTGTCGGGACCTGCTGCCTTGTCTGGTTTAAGATTGGATAGCAACTTCTGCACCCCATTGATGTTTAATTCACAACGTGACGATATTTTAACCGTTTTATTCTTGGTTTCACAATAGAAAAGAATATTTTTCAGAATTGACATTCAATCTGTACGCGAAAATATGTCGACATTCAATGCCTTCTTTACTGTACATAATTGTCTTATCGAAACCCAACTTCCGGAGGTTGGGAGTTTGGTAGATGTAGATTAGACAGTTATCTCCCATTGCCGGCTCATTGGCAAAATACTCGAAAAGGGAAGTAACTGGGGTGTGTAACTGCAGTGGAAGGTTGATTATAAAACGTAGTGACGTCACGGCACATTGACCCAGTTAAAATTGTAAACATGGCCTAGCCAGCCTTCATGTTCTAGAATTCGAAAAACCCATTCTATCAAAAGTTCGTAAAAATGACCCCGTGAAAACGCACGTATAAAAAGGCGATTTCGACGATTGACTTATTCATTGCAGTGAACAATTCACAGGAGACCAAATTATTGCAAAATAACTTCGGCACACCGATAGAAATTTGAATAAAATCCGGAGATGGGTCTACTGTCCGAAGGATCTCCACTTTCCTGGGAGGAAACGAAAGCGCTCGCGGACCACGTGCGGAAACATGGAATACAACAGTTTATCAACCAGTTTAAGAGGCTGAAAAGTAGAAAACGGGATTACCTCTACTGGGGAGACGAGGTGCGGTGATTATTTATTGTATTCTTATTTCTAGAACTTCTGGAACATGTATCATGTACATGACACATGATGTAGAGAAATTCCACCGTTTTTGTATAATTTTGTATGACATTATTTTTATTATAAAAACATCAGATTTATTGCTCTTTCGGATATTTCAAGTTCTGTTTATCAAAGTTACGTTTATTGATTGTGTAAAGACCTGTTGACCCATTTAAAGAAATTTTATGATTGATGCTACTCATTATTACCGGCCTCCGTCGCTGAATCCCCCGACTTGGTATCCTTCAAGCGGGGGCTAGCAACAACAAGATCTAAATAAGTTGTCAGCGCCAGCTACAAATTAACTCCTTATGACCCCTCATGGCGGAGCCGGTTGAGGTTTTAACCTCTTGGCGGCCACCGTAGCCAGAGAGGCATGACTTTCCATGCCCGAGAAGGATGAAATGAAACTGGTGACTCTGCTTTCAGGGCTTTTCATCAGGAAATTGGGAAGAGGCCATAGCCTTTCAAATTGGGAATTTCATGCGCGATAACTGCTCATTTTGGGAAGACCGTGTTTTTAAGAGTTTTTGAAACAGGGTCTTTTTCATTGTGCAGAAGTATTATAAGAAACATTGTGGTGCATTCTTAATCATATTAGAGTTCATTGCTTTCAATTTGGGAAAATCTTCTATCAATTTTGGGAAAAATGACCTTAAGGCTTATTTTCAATTGGGAAGGGGCCGAATTACGGCCCCCGTTATATAAGGGTGAAAAGCCCTGGCTTTACTATCCTTCTGTCTGTTAACTATCAAGCTCTTCTTACTTTACTGTTTTATCCTTATTCTCTTACTGCATAGTAATTATGTGTGATTGCAGCGATGTACGATGTAGATGTAGATTATTTATTGATATTGAATTACCAACAGAAATTTGTATTATTCTGACAAAGATCAAGTTGAGGGTTCTATGATTGTTTACCTTAAAAACACATTTATTAACTGGAGCATATATCTATTTTTTCAGGTGGAGTATATGTTGGTGAAGTTTGACAAGGAAAAGAAGACTGCAAAACTGAGTTTAAGGGCTTCGGATGTTCTAAACGAGCTTCAGAAAGCTGAGAAACAAAACCCACAGTATGTAAATCTATGCATTGAGGTCTTTTACGGATATCAGAATTTGTACAAGCCCATACAGTCTGGTAAATTTTGAACTAGGTTTGCTCAGAATCTCTTTTTCATATAAGTTATTAAGTATTCTGGTACGATTTTCTTGTTCTAATGTATTATTTATAATAGTAGT
The DNA here is from genome assembly GCA_007657795.1 of Dreissena rostriformis. Classification (NCBI taxonomy): domain Eukaryota; kingdom Metazoa; phylum Mollusca; class Bivalvia; order Myida; family Dreissenidae; genus Dreissena; species Dreissena rostriformis. Next base: position 80,519 of record VMBQ01000307.1, on the reverse strand, counting down.
AATATAATTAGTTACACGGCTTCTTACTAACCTCATACAGAGCGATACAAGGTCAGTAAATTGATTTTTTATGAGGATGTCTCAGGTCAATTGATAAATAATGGGCAAGCTTCACTCTCACCCAATATTATAGTTGTTTTATATATTGAATTTGTTTCAACAAATGGTTATTCAGCACTGTCTTTTAGTATGCAATGTCATTATCATTAATATAATAAATCAAAGCACTGAAGGCACTGTATTTGTTCGCTATTGCATAATCTTAGAAGCAACTCAGTTTTCAAACTTATGTTATAGCTTTTTATATCGCAAGTTTGAAATCATCACAACCCATTCAAATTTTAAAGAGTGTGTCTTAAAGCACAGGCTGAGATGTGTGACTGTTAATCCTCATATTTATGTTATAGAGATAACTTAGACAAAATAACAACAATATGTCTTTTTTTCACAATTGGTCGCTGCACTGGCAACCATCTTCAGGATTGTGGTCGCCTTGCTAAAGAATAACAAGCCTATAATCATGTACATGTTGTGATATGTGTATCTGATACTTTATCTATTTCTTTAAATTATTGAGAAACAATTTTGCCCACATGACAGACTTTTAATCCAGCATTAAGCCCCGTTTTCCCTGAAAGCAGCCAATATGTACATATTTCAATGAAAAACTTACCAATGTCATCGCACAAGCTGATTTAATCATAACTAGACTGGCCAATTATGACGCCACAGAATGTGGCGTCTCATCAGGATCCAAACTGTTTGCTATTCTGATAGTATTCTTTGAAAAAAAATCGAAGGAAATGCTAATTTTTGAAATTCAGCAGACAACATTTGAGCAGACGACAAATTTCCCAGCATGCAAAGGGTTAAATCTTAGGTTTCCATGAATTGAGCCTCGCTCTAGGAAAACCGGGCTTTATGCAGTCCGCACAGGCTAATCGGGGAAAATTCTTTTGGCTATTATGGAATTTTGCGTTAAAAGTAAGTCTCTTCTTAGCAAAAATCAAGTTAATGCGGAAAGTGTCGTCTGCACAGGCTAATCTGGGAAGATACTTTACGCACATGCATTACGCCCAGTCTTCCCAGAATGCAGCTCATTTTTGTTTATTATCTAGGTCGCCATTGTTTGTGTCCATTATCTAGGTCCCACCCGACCACATGGCGGCCAGAGTATGCAGCGTACATGGTGGAGGGTACCCCTGGCAAGCCCTACGGGGGCCTCATGGCCCACTTCAATCTTGTGGAGGCAAATATGAGACTGAGGTAAACAATTCTTTAACCTTGCTTTAAACAAAACAAACGTTTATCTGGATCAACCTTATAGTACCCATGAGCGTACAATTTTGAAGTAATCAATACAGTGAAATACTTATTTCCTGGATACATGACGTACATATAATCTAAGTAAGAATCACAATAGCCCGTTCATCCTTCTTACAGTAGAAGCAATGGGTACTGGTCCCAATTTCCGAAGGTGAGATGAGATAAATTTCATTCATGTGTTTTCGTTTTGTAGGAGAAGAGAAATCAAGAAGTGTTTAGCAGAAGACGAATTCCCATTAGCTTTGACCTGCTTTCCCAGGTTTGTGTTTTTTGTTTCTGTTGTAGAAAATGAAAAAGAGACATAATTAATCATTTGATCCTCGGAAAATGGGGCTTAACCCTTTTAGCGCTGGAACCGGATTTTGAAGGCTTTTGCAAACAGTTTGGATCCAGAATGTGGCGTCTCATCAGGATCCAAACTGTTTGCTATTCTGATAGTATTCTTTGAAAAAAAATCGACGAAAATGCTTATTTTAGAAATTAAGCAGACAATATTTTAGCAGATGACAAATCTCCCAGCATGCAAAGGGTTAATGCATGTGCCAAAAAGTCTTGTCCGTGATTAGCCTGTGCAGTCTGCTTAGGCTAATTAGGGAATACAGTACACTTTCCGCTTTCATGGTAAATTTCATTTAAAGGATTTCTCTTTTTTTTGCGAAATTCAAGTCAAGGCGGAAAATCAAGTCACATGCATTAAACCCTGTTTTCTCAGAGCGACACTCATTTGTTTAAGTGTATTGAAACTGGCTATAGCTAGCTCATTTGGTAGAGCCTGGACTACCAATGAGCAGTTCACAGGTTTGATGCTAGGCCCGGCCACATAAAGTGTGTGGGGACTGGTCATGCAATTATTCTTCCCCATCGTCGGATACCCACGACTAATTCATTCCGTTACTCTCCAGCATTAGATTCGATAAATGGAGAGTAGCGGAATGAGTCGAACGTGAGTATCCGACGATGATTCTTCCCCTGTTACCACTTATTCAGTTGTCAGTCATTGACATAAGGCAAAAAAAAANTATATATACAGAACTGAATTAAATAATTTTTGTTTATGTCAATTGATCATTATCATGTTTTTTAACCGATTTCTTTTGTTGTTGTTTATTCAAAATACACACTTAAAAAGGATTTAACAGGATATACAGAAAACCAGGCATTAAGTGTCAATTTATAGTATTTATTGGCTTGGCATGGAAAACATAAACCACTAGCCAAGGCTCTTGGTTAAGATTTTCTAAGCCACACTGAATAAACTTAACTGTATTCAACGATTCCCAAGGAATAGTCTTTGTATTATCTTATAGGAAATAAACAAAGTCCTTTTTTCTCAAGTGCAGCTATTGTTCTGAATAATTTCTGGGAAAAATACTTAACATGTATAAATACATGTTAATAGTTTCACTTGACATTGTTTGACCCTATTTAGTTGACAATGTGTTTATTATTTCATCGAGCAAAGGTTTGATTGTTTGACAAATGAAGCTTGTCAAAACACTGACTTTTTAGCTTTCGGCAGTATTCGTCGGCCTATATCCTAGACAGACATGGTATTTAATAAAAAAAAGTGTTGACTAAATTCATTGTTCTTTATTGTTGTGGTTTTCCATGTGGCTGAGCATAACTATTGAAAAAAATTGACATTATATTCAACATGTATATGATTGCCTTTAACCAGACAAGTTGCAGAAAGCATGACAAAATGTAATTGAATATGAGATTTCCCCAGCCCTGTCTAATGTTTTTCATCTAGTTTTGCAATATGCTATGGCATTATATTGCGACTAGTGCTGCAATAATATACAGAATTATGCCCGTAAGTAATTACTAAGTAAGAAGATACTTACATAATAATTTGAACAAAGCACAATTATTTATTGTTTTTACAAAACTGTTTGTGTCAAAATAATTGTATTGTCAATGTGCACTTTCCTAGAAGAGTAATACAAATGTGAAAATAGCTACTTGTGATGATGTGTTTGTTGGTAAATTCTCTGGAGTAATTTACTTGAAACTAGAAATATATTAGCAGTGTTGATATACATTGCAATTCATGTTTGCAGGCTGGCATTATATTGTAGTAAGAGCTTTGTGGTATTGTTGAAGCCATAAATTTGACATGTTCCAGACTGTAATAATAAAGTAAAATAATGCACACGACTTACATCATGACGTTATATGTCTTTTACTATATAAAGCCTAGTTTTCCCACAGACAGGCTCAATTAATAATTGAAATGGGCCATCAGAGATTCAGGCCCCCGTAGGGCTTGCCAGGGGTCCCCTCCACCATGTAGGCTGCATACTTCGGCCGCCATGTGGTCGGGTGGGACCTAGATAATGGACGCAGACATGTTCCAGACTGTAATAACCCATTATAATAATGCATAATAAAGTTCTTAAAAAAACACAATTTATTTTATGGTACATGTCTTTCAGTGTATTGAAATATGTTGCAATATGGACTTTCCAATTTTCCATGTATGCACAAGTCATGTATTGCAATGTGTTGTTTTTTTCCCATGTTGTTGCATGATAAGCTCTGTCACTTTGGGTTTCATTAATTGAGCTTCACTGTGGGACAACCAGGCTTAATGCATGTGAGTAAAGTGTTGTCCCAGATTAGCCTGTTGGACGATACTTGTCGCTTTTATGGAATGTTTCAATAAAAGCAAGTCTCTTCTTAGCAAAAATCCAGTTTAGGCAGAAAGTGTTGTCCCTGATATATATAAGCCTGTGCGGACTGCACAGGCTAATCTGGGACGACACTTTATGCACATGCATTAAACCCCGTTTTTCTGAAGCGCTCAATTATTGATACCCTTAGGAATAGGGCTGCAACAAAAATGGCAAAAAAAATAAATCATATGGCAATACAGACACGGGGGCCTGAATCTCTGATGGCCCGTTTCAATTATTAATTGAGCCTGTCTGTGGGAAAACGAGGCTTAACGAATGTGCCTAAAGTTGCATCCCAGATTAGCCCGTTCAGTACGCACCTGTAGGCCAATCAGGGACAATACTTTTGGTCTATACTGGATTTTAGTTTAGAAGAGACCTCCTTTAAACGAAAAAGTTCCATAAAAGGGGAAAGTTTTGTCTCTGATAAGTCTATGCAGACTGCACATCCTAATCTGGGACGACACTTTACGCACATGCATTAAACCCCATTTTTCAAGTGCGAGGATGAACTGTTATTATCCATTATCTAGGTCCCACAAGACCACATGGCGGCCAGAGTGTCATCTGAGATTAGCCTGTGCAGTCCGCACAGGCTAATCGGGGAAAATTCTTTTGGCTATTATGGAATTTTGCGTTAAAAGTAAGTCTCTTTTTAGCAAAAATCAAGTTAATGCGGAAAGTGTCGTCTGCACAGGCTAATCTGGGAAGATACTGTACGCACATGCATTACGCCCAGTTTTCCCAGAATGCAGCTCATTTTTGTCCATTATCTAGGTCGCCATTGTTTGTGTCCATTATCTAGGTCCCACCCGACCACATGGCGGCCAGAGTATGCAGCGTACATGGTGGAGGGGACCCCTGGCAAGCCCTACGGGGGCCTCATGGCCCACTTCAATCTTGTCGAGGCAAATATGAGACTGAGGTAAAAAATTCTTTAACCTTGCGTAAAACAAAACAAACGTTTATCTGGATCAACCTTATAGTACCCATGAGCGCACAATTTTGAAGTAATCAATACAGTGAAATACTTATTTCCTGGATACATGACGTACATATAATCTAAGTAAGAATCACAATAGCCCGTTCATCCTTCTTACAGTAGAAGCAATGGGCACTGGTCCCAATTTCCGAAGGTGAGATGAGATAAATTTCATTCATGTGTTTTCTTTTTGTAGGAGAAGAGAAATCAAGAAGTGTTTAGCAGAAGATGAATTCCCATTAGCTTTGACCTGCTTTCCCAGGTTTGTGTTTTTTGTTTACGTTGTAGAGAATGAAAAAGAGACATAATAAATCATTTGGGCCTCGGAAAATGGGGCTTAACCCTTTTAGCGCTGGAACCGGATTTTGAAGGCTTTTGCAAACAGTTTGGATCCAGATGAGACGCCACAGAACGTGGCTTCTCATCAGGATCCAAACTGTTTGCTATTCTGATAGTATTCTTTGAAAAAAAGTCGACGAAAATGCTTATTTTAGAAATTTAGCAGACAATATTTTAGCAGACAACAAATTTCCCAGCATGCAAAGGGTTAATGCATGTGCCAAAAAGTCTTGTCCCTGATTAGCCTGTGCAGTCTGCTTAGGCTAATTAGAGAATACAATTACAATGTACACACTTTCCGCTTTCATGGTAAATTTCATTTAAAGGATTTCTCTTTTTTGCGAAATTCAAGTCAAGGCGGAAAATCAAGTCAAATGCATTAAACCCTGTTTTCTCAGAGCGACACTCATTTGTTTAAGTTTATTGAAACTGGCTATAGATAGCTCATTTGGTAGAGCCTGGACTACAGTAGCTAGCTCATTTGGTAGAGCCTGGACTACAAATGAGCAGTTCACAGGTTTGATGCTAGGCCCGGCCACATAAAGTGTGTGGGGATTGGTCATGCAACTATTCTTCCCCTGTTACCACTTATTCAAGTAGTTGTCAGTCATTGACATAAGTATGTCCATTAAATACATGTACTTGTAAAACAACTTACCAAGGGAAAGTGGGAGTTTGTTAACTGCTTGCCAGAGATAGGACTGAAGTACATGTGTACTGATGATAACATGAACAATGCAAACAAACGAAACAGAATGTTTTGTTCTTTATTGACCCATTAAAAATTCATGTGGAGTTTAGATGTAATGATAGAAACCATGAGGGCATTGGCCCAATTATTACCAGGCCATTGATTTTTGCATGTTAAGAGAGTTCAGTGTAAGTTGCAAAGAAAGCGATATAAATTATTCTAAATTTTCTTTTTAGTACAGCTCTTCAACTGTCAATTTTGTTGGTCATTAAAGCATGAGAACGCTCTACATCTATAAATAGATTTACATCCTGTTGTGAACTTTTATTTAATCACATGCAGTCATGGTTATTTTTATATTGCTGAATCATTATGATCGAGCATGTTTTGCTTTTAAGTCTTGTTATTTTAATTTAATATGAAGTGAGTAACAAGTTGAAAAACACAATCTGGGCCCATTTTCACTGAGCTCCAGAGAGGAAAATAATTTTTGCAATTCATTAAACTCTTTAACTCTCTGACTAATTTGTATAATCATATTTTTACATTTAAATATTATTTTACATATTATTGTTGCCTTTTGTAAGCAAATAGCAATGGATATTGCATAATACAAATTGATATGAAATAGTCACATCTGGTCTATGAAGACGCACAAACTGCAGTTATGATATTGATGTTATCTTTTTGTTGTACACTTTATGGAAAATAGGGGTTAAAGCACATACTTAAACTGTAATTATCAATGTTCATGTGAAGCTTTTCAGAAGTCATTAGACATTTGACAGATGTTAAATTATTCTTTAGTATTATTCAGTCATATTATTTGAATATACCAAGTTTGAGCACTGGAATTGTTCAACACTAAAGGGCACATGCATTATTCTTTTATTAAATATTTTAGGCTGGGTACACCAAATTTCACAAGTCCAGACACCACACCCACCCCGGAGGCTGGGTCGTCAAGGTCATTGTTCCTTGCAGATGAGGTCATATTTCAAGGTCATCCAAGATTCAGGTAGAATTGATCATTAAAAGTATATACAATTAAGATATAATTTATTATATTTGATATACTGCATAATGATTGTTGTTTTCTTGCATGTGTTTTTCTGATCATTGTTGTGAAAATAATGTTGGTCCTTGCAAATAAATAAGAACAGTATGATTATTTATTTGTTTAACCTTGACCTTTTATGTTTATCCATAATATCATTTAACTGACCAGTTGGAAAAACAAAGATCACTCCAACTGTTTGTTTGTCTAAGGATGTTTGTCCAAGGTTAAAGTGAAGTAAATTTGTCAGATTATGCTGCCATGCAGTATTTATTAGCTAGGCTGTTTTCAAAGAAAACCCGAGGTATTGTCATAGCCCTCTCGTCTGCCGCGTCGTCGTCGTCGTGGTAGGCGTCGTCGTCCAAAAACTTTAACATTGGCCATAACTTTGGCATTATTGAAGATAGCAACTTGATATTTGGCATGCATGTGTATTTCATGGGGCTGCACATTTTGAGTGGTGAAAGGTCAAGGTCTTTCTTCAAGGTCAAAAGTAAAAAAATACAATTCAAGGGAAGTAATTACATTTAAAAGGGATATAATTTCTATTGATCCGTTTGGATAAACATGGAAATATTTTGATAGAAACAATAGAAAATAGTTGTTTAATGNACACCCACCCCGGAGGCTGGGTCGTCAAGGTCATTGTTCCTAGCAGATGAGGTCATATTTCAAGGTCATCCAAGATTCAGGTATAATTGATCATTAAAAGTATATACATTTAAGATATAATTTATTATATTTGATATACTGCATAATTATTGTTGTTTTCTTGCATGGGTTTTTCTGATCATTGTTGTGAAAATAATGTTGGTCCTTGCAAATAAATAAAAACAGTATGATTATTATTTGTTTAACCTTGACCTTTTATGTTTATCCATAATATCATTTAACTGACCAGTTGGAAACACAAAGATCACTCCAACTTTTTGTTTGTCTAAGGATGTTTATCCAAGGTTTAAGTGAAGAAAATTTGTCAGATTATGCTGCCATGCAGTATTTATTAGCTCGGCTTTTTTCGAAGAAAACCCGAGGTATTGTCATAGCCCTCTCGTCTGCCGCGTCGTCGTCGTGGTCGTAGTCGGCGGCCACCGAAAACTTTTACATTGGCCATTATTAAACTTTTGAATTATTGAAGATAGCAACTTGATATTTGGCATGCATGTGTATCTCATGGAGCTGCACATTTTGAGTGGTGAAAGGTCAACGTCATCCTTCACAGTCAAAGGTCAAACATCAAACATTTTTTATTTATTTTTGGTTTTTCATGGTCAAAGGTAAAAAAATAATAAATCCAAGCACCCACAGCTGAGCGTTGGCATCTGCTCGATGGTGCTCTTGTTATACACCCATTACCATTGGTAATGGGGGCTATATAGGAGTCACTTTGTCGGTCGGTCTGTCTGTCTGTCCCAAAATTTCATCCAATCTTCACCAAACTTGGTCAGAAGTTGTATCTAGATGATATATAGGTCAAGTTTGAATATGGGTCATGTCGGGTCAAAAACTAGGTCACAGGGTCACTTAGTGCGTTTTAAACCGAAAGTTTGTCCGGACCATAACTATTTCAATTATCGTTAGATTTAAAAATCATTTGGTACATTTGTTCACCATCATTGGACGGTGTGTGGCACGAAAGAATTACGTTGATATCTCCAAGGTCAAGGTCACACTTTAAGTTCAAAGGTCAATTGCTTGTCCCGGCCATAACTATGTCATTCATTGTGAGATTTTAAAATCATTTGGCACATTTCTTCACAATCATTGGACGGTGTGTCGCGCGAAAGAATTACGTCGATATCTCCAAGGTTGAGGTCACACTTTGCGTTCAAAGGTCCAAAATGGCCATAAATGAGCTTGTCCAGTACATAACTATGTCGTTCATTGTGAGATTTTAAAATCATTTGGCACATTTGTTCACCATTATTGGACAGTGTGTTGCGCGAAAGAAGAAGGTCGATATCTCCAAGGTCAAGGTCACACTTTGAGTTCAAAGGTCAAAAATGGCCATAAGTGAGCTTGTCCGGGCCATTACTATGTCGTTGATTGTGAGATTTTAAAATCATTTGGCACATTTGTTCACCATCATTGGACGGTGTGTCGCGCAATAGAATTATGTCGATATCTTCAAGGTCAAGGTCACACTTTGAGTTCAAAAGGAAAAAAATGGCCATAAATGAGCTTGTCCTGGCCGTAACTATGTCGTTCATTGTGAGATTTTAAAATTACACCGTACATTAATTTTGTTCACAGTCATTGGATAGATGTAATGCGAAAGAATTCAAGAGTTCAAAGGTCAAAATGGCCATAAATGATAATGGCATAATTATTCTTAAAAATTGTCATAAATTAGCTTCTCTTGTTTTGTGAGACAGCATGCAAAATATCCTGTGTCAATGCAGCATGCGGGGGTACATGTCACGTCTGTGACAAAGCTCTTGTTTTTTGGTTGTAGAGAAAAAGGATATACCAACCCATGGGAAAGACGTCGGACCTCGGGACAAATCCGACAAAATTTGACGAGGTCCGATAACATTTCCGAAATTGTCGAACCTCGTGTCCGACAAAAACAAAACAACAATTTGTATAACTTTGATACAAATGAACACGAAACTAGGAATATGTGAAAACAAATACGGACTAGTTTATGTTTATTTTACTTCGATAGATTATTTAACTTTAAAAACTTCAAAATAAATTTTACCAACCAGTCGAACTGGCTGTCTTTGCTGGTGACGTAACAAACTCCAAGCGCGATTCTTCGAATCAGTCAAATATTGCACCTTGTTTTGTGACGTAGGCGACACGTCATTATAATAAAAAAAAACTCTACAAAAGGTATTTTCTATTCTTTGGTTAAAGAAAAACGAGGTCCGATAAAATATGGTGAGGTCCGATAAATTTTAAAAGATATCGGACCTCGTGTCCGACAAGATTTTTTCGTCTTTCGCATGGGTTGGATATACATGGAAATATTTTGATAGAAAAAATAGAAAATAGTTGTTTAATGCTATATATGAAAAGTATAGTATTGTGTAAAATATTTAGATAACTATACAGTGTGAATTAAAGTAAATTGACCGAATCACGTTACCTTTTCTTATTTTGTGTAGACAACATGCAAAATATTCTGTGTCAATGCGGCATGTGGGTGTATTCGTCACGTTTGTGACAAAGCTCTAGTTTACAATTGAAATTGAAAGCCGTGATTGTTTTACTCAGTCTTTGATGGAAGAGAAAGTAACTGGTCAATTATGTGCTGTTATGTATCTGTTTAAATTTGATCTGACTTATCTTTATCGAAGCCTAGTTCGGGGAAAACTGTGCATAAAGTGTTGTCCCAGATTAGCAGTCCGCACAGGCTTATCATGGACAACACTAACCACCTAGCTTTTTTGTTTAGAAGAGACTTCCTTTAAACCAACAATTCCCAGGGCTTTTCACCCTTATATAACAGAAGCCGAAACTCGGCTACTTCCCAAGTAAAAATAGGTCATTTTTTCCCAAAATTGATAGAGGAATTTCCCAAATTGTAAAAAAAACACTTTTTACTTAGACATATTGGGCATCTCCCAAATTGAAAGCAATGAGCTCTAATTTGATTGAGAATGCACCACAATGTGTCTTTTAATAATTCTGCACAATGAAAAAGACCCTGTTTCAAAAACTTTAAAAAACACGGTCTTCCCAAAATGAGCAGTTATCGCGCAGGAAATTCCCAATTTGAAAGGCCAGGGCCTCTTCCCAATTTCCTGATGAAAAGCCCTGATTCCATAAAAGCGGAACGTGTTGTCCCTGATAAGCCCCTGCGCACTGCACAGGCCATTCTGGGATTACTCGATATGCAAATGCATTACCCCTTTGCATGCTGGGAAATTTGACATCTGCTAAAATGTCGTCTGCTGAATTTCTTAGATCATCATTTTCTTCACTATTTTTCAAAGACCACTATCAGAATAGCAAACAGTTTGGATCCTGATGAGACGCCACGTTTTGTGGCGTCTCATCTGGATCCAAACTGTTTGCAAAGGCCTTTAAAATCCGGTTCCAGCGCTCAAAGGGTTAAACCCATATTTCCAAGAACAAGGCTCATCTATTTAGCACTCTCCTGTTGTAGAACTCTTACCAGAAACATTCGTCAACGACGGGGCAAGAAGGTTGCAATTAACATTCCAGGTAAGGCTTACCCCTTTGCATGCTGGGAAATTTGTTGTCTGCTAAAATGTCGTCTGCTGAATTTCTAAAATAAGCATTTTCTTTGATTTTTTTTTTCAAAGAATACTATCAGAATAGCAAACAGTTTGGATCCTGATGAGACGCCATGTTCTGTGGCGTCTCATCTGGATCCAAACTGTTTGCAAAGGCCTTCAAAATCCGGTTCCAGCGCTCAAAGGCTTACAGTGTTTTTTTCACCATTTAGGGAATGGGACCGGGTCCCTTTGCATTGGGAAAAATAGCGCTGTTTTGACTAAAATTGGGAAATAAGTGTTGTTGCTCAGTCACTCAGATTTTGCGAACAGATACTTTAAAATTGAGAATAAAAGTGATTTCAATATCATATATACTTAGGTTCAACTTTTAGAGCAGGATTTGAGATGAATTAAATCATGAAACTTATTTAAAAAAAAAATCATTTGGAAACCTGCAATTGCGAATTTGTAAGTCCCATTTTGGAAAAAATCAATACCTTTTCCATTAGGAATGGGTCCCCCTACATGACTTGAATTTGAACGAAAAACAAACTGGCTAATATTGGGGCGAATTTGAGAGCACTGATGTTCTGATAATGATACTGTGCAAACTGTTTGGATTTGAATTTTAATTAAAATGCAAATGAAGAAGGCAAATTACTAACAATCTTCAATATCGAATGAGCCCATAAAAGTTCATTTTTTATGTAAGTTTATGCTTGCATTTTCACTGTTCTATATGTCACACTTTTTGTTGAAGTGAAAACACATTTCGTTTTAGGATAATTGATTTATATTTTAAATGGTTGATCATGATAAAATGTTGAAATAAATTAAATATGTAAAATTATTTTTATGGTGCGAATGCAATGAAAATTTTACTGTACGCTTGTTACAGTTGTTGTGAATGTACTTGATTTACTTCGAAGGCATAACACATTATTGTGCGTATGGATTTTTTTTTTCAAATCATTTTTGTTGGTAAAAGGTCCATTAGAAATAATTTTCTTCAAAGTTATTTTGTTTAAGTTTAAGTGAAATCGAGATTTATTAAGATTTACAGGGAGCAGTGGAATGGGGACTTAAAGGGACATACTAGTTTTAGTTTTTTAGTTTTAAGGTATTTATAACATCTGTCATTTGTATTTCTATCAGTGTTCAAGGACAAGAACACGCCAGATCCGTTTGTGGAGGATCTGACACAATATGGGGACACTGGGGAAGGAGCTGCAGGGGCCAAGCCTGATCATATCTATATGGACTGTATGGGATTTGGTGAGTCAATGCCTGATCATAGTTATGTGGACTGTATGGGATTTGGTGAGTCAATGCCTGATCATAGTTATGTGGACTGTATGGGATTTGGTGAGTCAATATGCCTGATCATAGTTATGTGGACTGTAGGGGATTTGGTGAGTCAATGCCTGATCATATCTGTATGGACTGCATGGGATTTGGTGAGTTATTGCCTATGCCTGATCATATGTTTATTTATTATATGTGATTTGTCAAGTTGAAGCCTATTGGAATAAAGAATTGTTAGTACCAAAAGGCATATCATTTATCTACATCACCATAAAGTTACTTGACCAATTAGAAATGATAGTACCCAGTAAGATATTTTATCAGCAATCAGATAATTCAGTAGATATAAATATATATAATAGCCATTCAGATATTTCAATAGCGGGTAATTGATTGAAAAAACAATAAACATAATCCAATCTGTTTGGGAAAATAACTACAAGTTTAAATGCTGTACATATACTGAACTTCCTTAAAGATTTTTCTCCTATTCATATTGTAAATAATGGAAACAGATTTAAAGTTTGGCTCGTTCCAATTAAAATTCTGTTTGATGTCACAGATAAAACGAAAAAGCAAACAAACATGCATGCACTTACATGTAATTGCCTGCATGTTCCTAATAATGTTTTGAATTTTGAACTTGTCATATTTATAGTATGATTATGGTTAACTACATGTATTAAGGGTAATTGGACCACATCTTATGTGATACAATTAACACTAAAAATGTGTGAGTTTGTAGGGTTTTGATCATTTATCAAAAAACATTTACTTAAGAAATATTTACATCAGAAACTGGCAAATATTTTTCAGTGTACCCTCGTTAACAAGTAAAGGAACACTGTTATCACCATGGAAGCCTGTCTGTTTGTCTGTCCGTATGTCTGTAGACACAAACTTGTCAGTAGGCATTCTCCCAAATTATTAAGTTTACAATGTTCAAACTTGCAGGAATTATTCTTAATGTGTTCGTTTTATTATGCCCCCTTTAAAAAAAGGGGGTATATTGTTTTTGCCTGTCTGTCTGTCTGTCATTGTGTGTGCCTGTCTTTCTGTGTGTCTGTCCCAAAACTTTAACATATGTTAAAGTTCGGTCATAACTTGTGCAATATTGATCATTGCAACTTGATATTTCGCATGCATGTGCATCTGGTGAAGCTGCACATTTTGAGTGGTGAAAGGTCAAGGTCATCCTTCAAGGTCAAAGGTAAAACAAAAAATAATCAAAGCGGCGCATTAGGGGGCATTGTGTTTCTGACAAACACCTCTCTTGTTGTTTTAAAAATTACAAAAGTTATACCCCCTTTTTCAACTTAGATATTCTGTAACATCATGCTACATATTACAACTTGCGGTGTGGTGGGGTATACTTTGATACTATTGTGACAAATTTTAGTTTTTTTAACCAGGCTTTCCGAAGGTTTTAACCAGGTTTTCCGAAGGAAAAAACTGGTTATTAGATTGGCGAATGCAGGCGGGCTGGCTGGCGGGAGGACGGAACAAGCTTGTCCGCTCTCTAGTTCAAATAGTTTTCATCCGATCTTTACAAAACTTGGTCATAAGTTGTATCTAGACAATATCTAGGTCAAGTTTGAATATGGGTCATGTCGGGTTAAAAACTAGGTCACAGGGTCACTTAGTGCGTTTTAAACATTGAGCATGTTGTCTGCTCTCTAATTCAAATAGTTTTCATCCTATCTTTACGAAAACTTGGTCAGAAGTTGTATCTAGACAATATCTAGGTCAAGTTCGAATATGGGTCATGCTGGGTAAGAAACTAGGTCACGGGGTCGAAAAACAGATTGATTTTGATACAAGGGGGGTTATTGTAATGAACAATCAGTAGCAATGCACAATTTGAGTTGCAGTTGTCTCTCTTAATCAGACTTTTTTTATTGAAAACCTGGTTTTGTGACAATTTTGTTCCTTGTTAGATTGGTGAATGCCGGCAGGCGGGCGGAAAAAGTTTGACCGGACCATAACTATGTCATTTATCGTTAGATTTTTAATGACTTGGTACATTTGTTCACCATCATTAGACGGTGTGTGGTGCCAAAGAATAACGTCGATATCTCCAAGGTCAAGGCCACACTTTGAGTTCAAAGGTCAAAAATGGCCATAAATGAGCTTGTCCGAGCCATAAATATGTTGTTTATTGTGAGATTTTAAAATCATATGGCACATTTGTTCACCATCATTGGACAGTGTGTCATGCGAAAGAATTATGTCGCTATCTTCAAGGTCAAGGCCACAGAAAATAGATTGAATTTGACACAAGGGGGTAACTAGGAACAATCAGTAACAATGAACATTTTGAATTGTCTCCCTTTATCAGACTTCATGCCCCTTTTAAACAAAAAAAGGGGGGGGGGGTATATTGTTTTTGGCCTGTCTGTCTGTCTGTCATTCTGTCCCAAAACTTTAACCAAAACTTAAACCTTTGTTAAAGTTTGGTCATAACTTTTGCAATATTGAAGATAGCAGCTTGATATTTGGCATGCTTGTTTATCTCATTGAGCTGCACATTTTGAGTGGTGAAAGGTCAAGGTCATCCTTCAGGGTCAAAGGTGAAAAAAAAACAATCCAAGGAAAGTAATAAGCTTTAAAGGGAAATAATTTCTATACCTGCCAAATGATAAATAGAAATGTTATTTCAAAGCAGCGCAGTAGGGGGCATGGTGTTTATGACAAACACATCTCTTGTTTCAAATTGAAAACCTGATTTTTTTGACAATTTTGTCCCTTGTTTTAGCTAATTTCAGAAATTTTAATAATTAAAGAAGTCTATTAAAACTTTTAGTAGCTGAGAGCTGTAAAGGCAACCAATGCAATATTATAAAATGGTCAAAAGCCAATAAAAACATGTTGAGTGTATCTGTATTTATGAGAAAAGGGTCCGTATTTATGAGAAAAAGGTGTGGCATAAACAGGAAAGCCTCATATATTAAAGGGATGGGGCATAAAAACTAAAAGCCACCTCCTCCTCTCTCCCCTAGCTTGAGCTAAATCCCTAAAATTCAATCATAAGTTTATGTGTATAGTCTCCGCAAAAGTCTGCCCAATAAAGCAATGCTTACAAGTCTTCGACTCGGGTGGCATCAGCGTTTATTGAATGCAGCATCATGTTAACCCTTTGCATGCTGAGAAATTTGTCGTCTGCTAAAATGTCGTCTGCTGAATTTCTAAAATCATCATTTTCTTTACTTTTTTTCAAAGACCACTATCAGAATAGCAAACAGTTAGGATCCTGATGCCACGTTCTGTGGCGTCTCATCTGGATCCAAAATGTTTGCAAAGGCCTTCAAAATCTGGTTCCCGCACTGAAAGAGTTATTCTTCATTTCCAGGGATGGGCTGCAGCTGTTTGCAGGTGACATTCCAGGCCTGTAACATCGAGGAGGCAAGAAATCTGTATGACCAACTGACACCACTGTGCCCAATCATGGTAAATGGGATATTCGGGTTATTGCGCAATAATCTAACGCTCAGTTTCGTATCCAGTAGGGATAATAGTTAAAAGACACTATGATAATTGTTTTCTCCTTAATTATAAGATTATTTGACACATAAATAAATCTGCACTTTTTTCTGATAAATGGTGCCTCATTAGGCTTAACAATTATTTTTTTGCTTTTTGACGTCATTATAAAATTGTTTTGTAGAGAAACTTTAAAAAAGCCTATTTAGGTGATATATATCAGGAAAGAGTGGTGATTTGTATGTGTCTCATAAATAAATCTTACAATTATAGAGAATACTAAATGAGTGCTTAACAAATAATTCAATTAGGAATAGACACTGGGTCACTATCTGCATTCGATAAGGCAATTCTAAGCACTGGTTGTTTTAAGTCTTGCAAAACTATTTTGCAACGTAGACAAGTACCATTATTCTGTTTCATCACTGAGTGCGAAATCTCCCATCTATTCAGGCTACATGTACCTTCATGCCCTTTTCTCCTTCTTTAGCTGGGGCCTAATTCACCCAAGGAAAGGCTCCATCCCAAAAGAGTTTTTTTTTAAATGATGGAGATTTCCTCAAATTTCAAATTTCTCTTTTTCTTATTTTTTTCAGTCATTTTTCCCTGATAATTGAAGGCCAGGCACTTTCAACAAACCAAGAATAGAAGCATTGACCTATATGACATCAGTGCAGAACTTTTTTTACAAACAAACACTTTTTATAAAAAATAAGCCTTTTCAGCATATAACTCTCCAACAAGTGTAAAAACAATGCTCTGTTCATAAACGCTTGGAAAATTGCTATTTTTATTTCAGTTGGCGCTGAGTGCAGCATCTCCGGTTTATCGAGGCTACCTGTCTGACAACGACACGCGCTGGACCGTCATCGCACAATCTGTCGACGATAGGACTGAGGAAGAAATGGGGTTAAAGGTCAGTCATCATTTTGTAGTAGATCTATAAAAAGAACATTTTATTTATTTTTATTTTTTTTAAGATGTGGTTTTGAATGCGTCATATTGCAGACTTCCAATTTAATGATCCTGCTTGCCAGTTCCAGTGTATGTTGTCTAGTTAACCCATTGACTGAAGTGTTATCTGTTAAACTCCTTACTAACTAGTGCAATAGGAAAAGAAGTATTTTTATGCCCCCGGTAGGGTGGCATATAGTGATCGCACNCATGTTGATTACCATGTTCTATCTATGTCTCATTAAAGAACTGATGCAATAGGAAAACAAGTCCTTTGTACATGTTGATTACCATGTTCTATCTATGTCTCATAATGAAATCTCTCTTCATGAGGAAAAAGAGTCCTTTGATCATGTAGATTTCTATTTTTTTTTGTATTTGCCCTTAATTATTAAATGAAATCTACTGCAGTAAGAAAATATGTCCTTTGTAAATGAAGATAACTATGTTCTCTCTTTGCCTAATCACTCAATCTGCTGCAGTAAGAAAATAGGTCCTGCATACATGTTAGCTGCTCTCTGGGAAAATGGGGCTTAATGCATGTGCGTAAAGCCTTAGCTAGATTTTCGCTAACAAGGGATTTCCTTTAAACGTAAAATTTCATAAAAGCGGAAAGTGTCGTCTCTGATAAGCCTGTGACAACAGCACAGGCTAATAATGGGCGACACTTTACACAACTGCATTTAGCCCTGTTTTCCCAGAGAGCCGCTCATGTAGATTCATGTTTTGTTTTTCCACAGCCCTTGGAGAAGGACCGGTTTGTGATCAACAAGTCTCGTTATGACTCTGTAGACAGTTACCTCTCAAGCAGTGCATACAGCGACATAGAACTGGTATACGACAAGGACTTATACCAGAACCTCATTAATGAAGGCATGTACATTTCTTGTTAACACTTTCAGTGCTGGAATCGAATTTTAAAGGCCTTTGCAAACAGTTTGGATCCAGATGAGACGCCACAGAACGTGGCGTCTCATCAGGATCCAAACTGTTTGCTATTCTGATAGTATTCTTTGAAAAAAATCGAAGAAAATGCTAATTTTAGAAATTCAGCAGACGACATATTTAGCAGACAACAAATATCCCAGCATTCAAAGGGTTAACAACGTCTGAGTAGTCTGCACAGGCTAATCAGGGTCAACTCTTTACACCTACAGTGGAATTTCGCTAAGAAGATACTTGCTTTAAACAAAAAATCCATAAAAATGGACTGTGTCCTCCATGATTAGCCTGTGCAGTCTGCATATGTATGTGTAAACTTTGGGTTTCTCATCAAAAGTGTTTTGGAGTTGAATATTGTTGGTATTTATGTGTCAGTTGGTACCTAGTTCGGGTTGAATAAGTTGACAGGAAATGTGTTACAGGTATAGATGACCTGTTAGCCAAACACGTGGCCCATTTATTCATCAGGGACCCAGTTTCCTTGTTCAGCGAGAAAGTAAACCAGAACAATGAAGTCGATACGGACCATTTTGAGGTATGATGCTTAGCCATGTATAATGCGCAACATTTTACAGTATAATTTAATTGAGAAAATAACAAATTGATTTATGACAAGCAGCTACTATGTAAACCAGAACAATGAAGTTGACACTGACCATTTGAAGGGTTAATACTTAACCATGTACTGTTGATTCATTTAATTTTGTTGACATGAAATTTCTTGATTCTTAAAATCTTAGCGTTTTCGTTGGATCTTAAATTTGTGGATTATTTAATAATGATTGGTACATGACTTACAACGTAAGCATATCTTGAACATTTTATACTGTGGTTGAGCTGACTGCTTAGGCTTAGCTAGGATGACACGTTACACAAATGCATAAAGCCCTGTTTTCCCAGTGCAAGGCTCTAATATAATATGACATTGGGTTTGTAGAACATTCAGTCGACCAACTGGCAGACGATGAGGTTCAAGCCCCCGCCCCCTGACAGTAACATCGGTTGGCGCGTGGAGTTCCGACCAATGGAGGTGCAGCTAACAGACTTTGAGAACGCTGCCTTCACTACATTCATGGTGAGTCGTGGGAAACAAAACGTTGTTTTTTTTAGGGTTTGAATACTTTAATGAACAGCCGTTACAATATACAAATACATATACATACACATATTTACTCCATATAGAGGGAAACAAAACTGTAGTGCTGCATTGTGCCAGTCATTGTAGAATAATTAACCCTTTACCACTCAGAAACGCATTTTGAGGCTTTTGTTGTACCTTAGAAAATCAAATTAAATTAAAGACCTTTCTTGGTAGATTCAAGTTTTAAAGGCTTCATTTCCAACTCTAAGGTACTGAAAAGCATCAAACAGCATAAAACCTGAAAAGACTGTGAGTTACTTGCAGGCTGTTCTCGTTGTATGCTCGTTACATATAGCCATTTTCACTGTGCTTCTGAATGGGAAAGGGTTAACTTTCACTAGGGTGTGATTTCAATTCAGCTTATTGGAGTACATGTACTTTGATTGTTAAGATTTCTAAACAATCAACAATTTTTTTTGTCCCATTGGTGGGAAAAGTACCAGTTCTGTGCCAATAGGAAAATTAGCTAGAAAAACTCTGAAATTTGGAAAATTTGTGTCGTGACATCTTCAGATTGGGAATTATTACGGTAGTCTTTTTAATTACTTGGTTCTTAATAGCACAAACCCAACTAAATGTTCTTTCACATGCCTTTTTACTGAAATGTTCAGTTTCAGTGCTCATTTTATTTGATCACTTGCACATAATGCAATTTTGGAACAAAATTGACCCTATTTTCCTTCCTTTTGAGAATTTTGTGGACAGCAATTGGGAATTTCCTCACTTGGGAAAAAGCCTTTTACGATGCTTTAAAAAAAGGAAAACAATCGCTGGTTCTGAAAGTTAATGGAACTGTTCAATATAAATGAAGATTTTTTGGTGAATTTAGTAACGTGATGGGTTATTTTCACACCCCTGCCTTTTTAGTGTTACTGACAGTGTTAGTAAATGTTATTAATTATGGTAATAATTTTGTATTCCAATTGCCCTGCCGGCTGGTGAAATACAACTTTACACAATCAACTGAGGGCATACAAGCCAACGGAACACCACAGTCATGTAATATTATATGTACTTTTATATGTAATATATAATCTAATATAGTCATAATAGTCCTTGTTTCTTGCAGGCGCTCATGACTCGAGTTATACTGACCTTCGGACTGAAGTTCATAATACCACTGACTAAAGTGGACGAGAATTTGAAGAAGGCGTTCAAGCGTGACGCTGTACTGGAGCAGAAATTCTACTTCAGGAAGGACATTCTTACAGGTTTGTGGCTGTTCTGCTTATTAACCCTTTGCATGCTGGGAAATTTGTCATCTGCTAAAATGTCGTCTGCTGAATTTCTAAAATCATCATTTTCTTAACTTTTTTTCAAAGAATACTATCAGAATAGCAAACAGTTTGGATCCTGATGAGACGCCACGTTGTGTGGCGTCTCATCTGGATCCAAACTGTTTGCAAAGGCCTTCAAAATCCGGTTCAGGCGCTCAAAGGGTTTATATGAGTCTCAGTCTGCACAGGCACAATCAGGGACAACACTTAACGCTTTATGGTATTTTTCATTTAAAGGAGGTCTATTTTTAGCGAAAATCCAGTTAAGGCAGAAAGTTTCGTCCCTAATTAGCCCGTGCAGACTGTGACAATTTACCCATTTTTCTAGAGCGAGACTCATATACAGACTGATTTAATAAATCCTTGTATGTTAGTTATGAATCATAAACCAGTCAAAAATAGTTTTTATACCCCCACGTAATGAAGTTAAGGTGAGTAAACTGAAATCATCATGGTTGTCTGTCAGTTATCCCTAATTTAACCCATTTATGCCTAGTGGACTCTCCCATCCTTCTAAATTGGATCAATTTATTTCCAAAATTAGGGATGTCTAGTATATTTATTTCTTTATTTAAAATATTTCTTACAGAAATTCCTTTAAGCAAACAGCACAGACCCTGATGAGACGCCGCATCATGCGGCGTCTCATCTCGGTCTACGCTGTTTGCCAAGGCCTTTTTTCTAGACGCTAGGCATAAATGGGTTTAAGTAAATTGACGCTAAAATTCACTATTTTACTGGTATTGGTCATATTTCCAAAATGTTGAGAAAAAGCCCTGTGGTGAAACAGTGTTGTAAGGGAAAGGGTTGTGTGAAGAGGAGCACGTCACAGGCTTATCAGGGACGACACTTTCCTTTTTGGAATTTTTGCACTTAAATGCAGTCTCTTGTAAACGAAAATCCAGTTAAGCCTGAAAGTGTCATCCCTGATTAGCCTTTGCGGACTGCACAGGCTAATATGGAACGACTCTTTACACACATGCATTAAACCCCATTTTCCCAGAGAGCCGCTCATATATTAAGACCCTTTTAATAGATCCTTGTATGTTAATACATGTAATGACTCTTAAACGAGTAGAAACAAGTTTTTATACGCCTGCGTTATGAAGTAAAAGTTGATGTACTAAAATCATCATGGGTGTCCGTCCGTCCGTCTGTAGACACAAAACTTGTCTGCTTGCATTCTTCTACACTTTTCTACATGCATCATACCTAATGCTATAGAATTGTGCATGTGCAATTTGTAACATCCTGTTGTTAAAAATGACACAAGTTTTTGCCCTTCCTTTAACTTCGACATTCAATAACATCATGCTTAACCCTTTGCATGCTNACTATTACAGACTTCCCGAAACTCCGTCGGACCTACGGACATGTCCGACATAAACTTTCAAGGGCCGATCGAAATTCGTAGCTCGTCGGCCCAAAATGTCCGACAGAATATTTTCAGGTTTTCCAATAGAATTAAAATTATTTTTCGAATTTCGGCGGACTACGCACTTAGCCTTAAGTGAAATATGCTCGTAATCGCCCATTATTTATCCCGCTTTTGATTGGTCCAACAGAATCTCGGCGAAAATCGTGATTATCCGCCTGTGTTCGATGCAGAATTTTCTTCCGTAAGTAAACAAATAAATATCGGTGTTCCTCTGCATCTTCGCGGCGAGCCAAAAGGTGTATGCGTCAATCCGGGTTCGGTACATTTGACCTTCTCTCGACCGAGTTAAATTCACAAGTCAGCCGTGGACACTAATTTTGTTCACGCATTTAAATTTTCTGTATAATCCGACATTCATAACTTAATCCATTTTTGTCAAGATTTTGTGACTTCTTTGTACATCACATTCACGCTTGTGTAATGCCACAGACAATAACCCCACTTGCCTAACATGAAAGACATGATGCCAGCTGTCAATCACATTCTTGGTTTTCATATCAACCAATCAGCGCTCAGGCAGCCGAATACACGCGTCCCCACATTAAGGTGTATGCAATAACTGTAAATGTCACAGATCTATACTGACCTATCCCAACGACCGTAGCGATGTAGATACAGCGTAAACGACTTGTTTTTAATGCAGAGAAAAAGTTTCCACACTTTTAGAAAATGCAACACCGATTTTTAAATGCACTACAAAGTTTTTATTCATCAATCAAATTATAAAGCCCATGCTTTCCTCGAGGAAGAATGGTGTGATGTTATACATGAAGTGTAATTTTCGCATGCGTTTAATTCGAACAAAAAATGTACATGAAATACACGAGAACTGTTAATTTGTGAATATAATTCATTAACTTTACATGAACAATAAACCGTGGCAATATTTGTCGGATTACAATTTTAATTATACGCATTTGAAAATACTTATATGGAACAATTTTCGTTATACCAGGGTATAACATACGGATATAACACATAATGCAATAAGGTAGGTGAAAAAAACGTGTTTTGAGAAAGCCAAACTATGCTAATCCATACCTAAATGTATGCATCAATGACCTGCCAGTTATATCGCGATCTGGATATATCGCGATTGCGATCCGTGGATCCTGTAAACCGCGATTTAACGGAACTGTATTTACAGAAAACAAAACAACAGCTGGGAATATCAACGAACACGCTTGGATGGTATAACCAGGTGAAGAAAGATGAAGACGAACTTGAGGACATTGACATTCACCATTTAAAAAGATATGATACTGACAGTGACTATTGTAGTGATTTTTCAGGATGTGGAATTGTATGTTGATAGAATAATGTTCTACTCTAAACAATATGATTTAGATTAAAGTGATAATCAAACAATATTTCAGTTTGTCTAATTATTTTTCATGTTTTCTAAGGATTTTGTTTTATTTTCACGAATTTTCTTTGGTCTGACAGAATACCCTAAGGTCTGACAGAAAACTCTGGCCAGTCAGACCAAATGTCTGACAGAAGGCTTTTGAGTTTCGGGAAGTCTGGTGTTGTAAGGGAAAGGGTTGTGTGAAGAGGACCACGTCACAGGCTTATCAGGGACGACACTTTCCTTTATGGAATTTTTGCACTTAAATGCAGTCTCTTGTAAACGAAAATTCCAGTTAAGCTTGAAAGTGTCATCCCTGATTAGCCTTTGCGGACTGCACAGGCTAATATGGGACGACACTTTACACACATGCATTAAACCCCATTTTCCCAGAGAGCGGCTCATATAAAGACCCTTTTAATAGATCCTTGTATGTTAATACATGTAATGACTCTTAAACGAGTAGAAACACGTTTTTATACGCCTGCGTTATGAAGTAAAAGTTGATATACTAAAATCATCATGGGTGTCCGTCCGTCCGTCCGTCTGTAGACACAAAACTTGTCTGCTTGCATTCTTCTACACTTTTCTACATGCATCATACCTAATGCTATAGAATTGTGCATGTGCAATTTGTAACATCCCGTTGTTAAATATGACACAAGTTTTTGCCCTTCCTTTAACTTCGACATTCAATAACATCATGCTTAACCCTTTGCATGTGGGAAATTTGTCGTCTGCTAAAATGTCGTCTGCTGAATTTCTAAAATTAGAATTTTCTTTGATTTTTTTACAAAGAATACTATCAGAATAGCAAACAGTTTGGATCCTGATGAGACGCCACGTTCTGATCCAAACTGTTTGCAAAGGCCTTCAAAATCCGGTTCCAGCGCTCAAAGGGTAAATATCCTGCGGCTCATATACGTTTTCTTCCCGATTGTTCAGACTGCTCCCCCCCTGAGGCTGAAGATGCTGTGATACAGTGCTGCGATGGAAAGAAGTGTAGACTACAGGACCAGTACACACAGATGTCCATCGATGACATCATACACGGAAAGGTATTTTCAATTTGTGTGCCCCTGAAAGTCCATCAATGATATCATACAATGATTCCTAATTCCAGCTAATTTCTTCCTTCTTAGTTTGAATATTTCTTTTAAAATACTGTAGAATCATTTATATTCATGACATTTGAGAGTTTTTTAAATGAACTTTTTGTGGACACACAAATTCATAGATTGCTTTCTAATTATTCTTTGGTATCTTAAATTTGTGGATCAGTCAAAATAATTTTGAGTCTAAGAATGGGTTGGTGAATAGTGTCCCAGGGCTTGTGCTGATTTATTCAGATGATATCCATATAATTTCATAATGACTTCCCCGGTCTGCTGTCATTGATAGAAAACTATGAGAATGCATTGTCTTTTAAAGAAAAACAAATACAATTGTATACCTAATAATGAGCCTTGTTCTGGAAAAACTGGGCTTAATGCATGTGCATACAGTGTGGCCCCAGACTAGCATGTGCAGTCCACACAGGCTAATCAGGGATGACACTTTATGCCTAGACTGGATTTTTGCAAAGAAGAGACGGCATTTAAGCGAAATAATCCATAAAAGCAGAAAGTGTCATCCCTGATTAGCCTGTGCTTACTGCACAGACTAATCTTGGATGACATTTTATGAACATGCATTAAGCCCTGTTTTAGTTTGAACATATTTATTTTATATTGGCAAATACAGTGTATATCAATGATGCACAATACAATCAGTAAAGAAAAGGATTGAAACAAAAGAAAGAAAAAAGTAAGCCTACTTATCCAGAACGAGGCTCTTGTTATCTCCCTGTAATTTCAGGAGGATTTCCCAGGCCTTCTGCCGTTGATAGAGAACTACATGGGCATGGTGGAGATAGACGTGGACACAAGGTGTACCATCAAGCAGTACCTCAACCTGATATCTTGCCGCGCAAAGGGTGAGTCAGATTAGGAACCCCTGTCAAATTTCAATATTTGTCATATGTTTGTTTTATTAATTTAACTAGATGGATCTTTCCGTAACAGTTTGAACTAGTACTATGGTGTCTTTTAGGGAGATCTAAAGAATGCTCCAATAGTGGGGATCAAACCTTGTGACCTTTCGGTTACTAGGCGGACACCTTATCCACTATGCCACGACGACTTTATTTATGCCAGAATCTAGATGTGGGAAACTGTTCCTATCTTACAGGAAAATTGAAAACCACAGCCAGATGGATACGAGACTTCGTACAGAGCCACCCCGACTACAAGCAAGACTCTGTAGTCTCTGAGTCGATCAACTTCGACCTGCTGTTGAAGTGTGCGCAGATTTCCGAGGGAACGCAAGGCGATGCTACACTGCTTCCCAGTACTGTGGCCACGAAATCGAGTGACGAAATTCCGTC
This sequence comes from Dreissena rostriformis, assembly GCA_007657795.1. Taxonomy (NCBI): domain Eukaryota; kingdom Metazoa; phylum Mollusca; class Bivalvia; order Myida; family Dreissenidae; genus Dreissena; species Dreissena rostriformis. Next base: position 54,946 of record VMBQ01000307.1, on the reverse strand, counting down.
GGCCATCTTGAAAGAGCAGAAACTGTTGGGCAATAACTGTTGCCCCTGAATTGGACCAACAAGTTTTCAGAAATGATTCCAATGAAAGCGGGTCATTTAATTTTCTTTTTTAGCTCACCTGAGCACAAGGTGCTTATGGTTTTTTGCTCATGGTGGGCTTTTGCGATTGCTTTTTGTCTGTCATTCATTGTGCGTCGTTTGTCACCAATGTTTTCCTTGTGAACTCTCAAGATGCCATATGTATTGTGCAATGTTCATGAAACTTGTCCAGAACATTTATTCCAATGATGTCTCAGCACATTTGAAACTGGGTATGGGTCAGGTATAATAAACTGGGTATGGGTCAGGTATAATAAACTGGGTATGGGTCAGGTATAATAACTGGGTATGGGTCAGGTATAATAAACTGGGTATGGGTCAGGTATGGGTCAGGTATAATAAACTGGGTATGGGTCAGGTATAATAAACTGGGTATGGGTCAGGTATGGGTCAGGTATAATAAAATACTAGGACACTGATCAAAGTAAAGAATTAAAGATTTTGAACACGAGACAACATGTTTTGCTCAATCTATATGGAACTTGCTGAGAACATGTTTCCCAATGATATATCAATGGAATTAAATATGTGGTCATGTGGGGTCATAAACATGGTCTTTAGTCGAATGAAAGGAAAGCTTGTGATTACCTTAGAAGNGACGCTAAAATTCACTATTTTACTGGTATTGGTCATATTTCCAAAATGTTGAGAAAAAGCCCTGTGGTGAAACAGTGTTGTAAGGGAAAGGGTTGTGTGAAGAGGAGCACGTCACAGGCTTATCAGGGACGACACTTTCCTTTTTGGAATTTTTGCACTTAAATGCAGTCTCTTGTAAACGAAAATCCAGTTAAGCCTGAAAGTGTCATCCCTGATTAGCCTTTGCGGACTGCACAGGCTAATATGGAACGACTCTTTACACACATGCATTAAACCCCATTTTCCCAGAGAGCCGCTCATATATTAAGACCCTTTTAATAGATCCTTGTATGTTAATACATGTAATGACTCTTAAACGAGTAGAAACAAGTTTTTATACGCCTGCGTTATGAAGTAAAAGTTGATGTACTAAAATCATCATGGGTGTCCGTCCGTCCGTCTGTAGACACAAAACTTGTCTGCTTGCATTCTTCTACACTTTTCTACATGCATCATACCTAATGCTATAGAATTGTGCATGTGCAATTTGTAACATCCCGTTGTTAAATATGACACAAGTTTTTGCCCTTCCTTTAACTTCGACATTCAATAACATCATGCTTAACCCTTTGCATGTGGGAAATTTGTCGTCTGCTAAAATGTCGTCTGCTGAATTTCTAAAATTAGAATTTTCTTTGATTTTTTTACAAAGAATACTATCAGAATAGCAAACAGTTTGGATCCTGATGAGACGCCACGTTCTGATCCAAACTGTTTGCAAAGGCCTTCAAAATCCGGTTCCAGCGCTCAAAGGGTAAATATCCTGCGGCTCATATACGTTTTCTTCCCGATTGTTCAGACTGCTCCCCCCCTGAGGCTGAAGATGCTGTGATACAGTGCTGCGATGGAAAGAAGTGTAGACTACAGGACCAGTACACACAGATGTCCATCGATGACATCATACACGGAAAGGTATTTTCAATTTGTGTGCCCCTGAAAGTCCATCAATGATATCATACAATGATTCCTAATTCCAGCTAATTTCTTCCTTCTTAGTTTGAATATTTCTTTTAAAATACTGTAGAATCATTTATATTCATGACATTTGAGAGTTTTTTAAATGAACTTTTTGTGGACACACAAATTCATAGATTGCTTTCTAATTATTCGTTGGTATCTTAAATTTGTGGATCAGTCAAAATAATTTTGAGTCTAAGAATGGGTTGGTAAATAGTGTCCCAGGGCTTGTGCTGATTTATTAAGATGATATCCATATAATTTCATAATGACGTCCCCGGTCTGCTGTCATTGATAGAAAACTATGAGAATGCTTTGTCTTTTAAAGAAAAACAAATACAATTTTATACCTAATAATGAGCCTTGTTCTGGAAAAACTGGGATTAATGCATGTGGGTACAGTGTGGCCCCAGACTAGCATGTGCAGTCCACACAGGCTAATCAGGGATGACACTTTATGCTTAGACTGGATTTTTGCAAAGAAGAGACGGCATTTAAGCAAAATAATCCATAAAAGCAGAAAGTGTCATTCCTGATTAGCCTGTGCTTACTGCACAGACTAATCTTGGATGACATTTTATGCACATGCATTAAGCCCTGTTTTAGTTTGAACATATTTATTTCATATTGGAAAATACAGTGTATATCAATGATGTACAATACAATCAGTAAAGGAAAGGATCGAAACAAAAGAAAGAAAAAAGTAAGCCTAGTTATCCAGAACAAGGCTCTAGTTATCTCCCTGTAATTTCAGGAGGATTTCCCAGGCCTTCTGCCGTTGATAGAGAACTACATGGGCATGGTGGAGATAGACGTGGACACAAGGTGTACCATCAAGCAGTACCTCAACCTGATATCTTGCCGAGCAAAGGGTGAGTCAGATTAGGAACCCCTGTCAAATTTCAATATTTGTCATATGTTTGTTTTATTAATTTAACTGAATGGATCTTTCCTTAACAGTTTGAACTAGTACTATGGTGTCTTTTAGGGAGATCTAAAGAATGCTCCAATAGTGGGGAACAAACCTTGTGACCTTTCGGTTACTAGGCAGACACCTTATCCACTATGCCACGACCACTTTATTTATGCCAGAATCTACATGTGGGAAACTGTTCCTATCTTACAGGAAAATTGAAAACCACAGCCAGATGGATACGAGACTTCGTACAGAGCCACCCCGACTACAAGCAAGACTCTGTAGTCTCTGAGTCGATCAACTTCGACCTGCTGTTGAAGTGTGCGCAGATTTCCGAGGGAACGCAAGGCGATGCTACACTGCTACCCAGTACTGTGGCCACGAAATCGAGTGACGAAATTCCGTTGGCCATCTTGAAAGAGCAGAAACTGTTGGGCAATAACTGCTGCCCCTGAATTGGACCAACAAGTTTTCAGAAATGATTCCAATGATAGCGGGTCATTGAATTTTCTTTTTTTAGCTCACCTGAGCACAAGGTGCTTATGGTTATTTTCTCATGGTGAGCTTTTGCGATTGCTTTTTGTCCGTCATTCGTCATGCTTCATTCATAGTCAAATTTTTCCTTGTGAACACTCTAGATGCCATATGTATTGTGCAATGTTCATGGAACTTGTCTAGAACATTTATTCCAATGATGTCTCAGCACAGTTCGAAACTGGGTCTGGTATGATCAAAACCTAGGTCACTAATCAAATTAAAGAATTTAAGCTTTTGAACACGAGACAACATGTATTGCTCAATCTATATGGAACTTGCTGAGAACATGTTTCCCAATGATATCTCAACGGAATTAAAGACGTGGTCATGTGGGGTCATAAACAAGGTCACTAGTCGAATGAAAGGAAAGCTTGTGATTACCTTAGAAGACAAGTATTCTCGAAACTTGGTCAGAACATTTGTTTCCCATTATATCTCAACAGAGTTTGTTACTGGGTCATGTGGTGTTATGATATCTGGATTGAGTTAAAAATGATTTTGGGTTTGTTAAATAAACATGGCTGCCCGGTGTTATGGCAGTGTTATTGTGCACACAACCTTCTCTTTAAGTCTTAACCATTAAGTTCCTTTGGGTCTCAGCAGTGATATTTTTACAAATTTTATTTATCTGAGTCCTGGGACTTGATACCTTGCAAATCTATGAGTCCCTGAATTTAAAGAACGAGTCTAAATATTAAACTATATTATTTTTTTTGAAATTTCATTGCATTTTTGGGACTCACATAATTCGAAACTTTGCATCCTCAGGGGTTTTTGTGGTAAAAAAATCACTGGTCTCAGGTGAGCGCCTTTTGGCCTTTAGTCCTCTTGTTTATTCATGGATGCTCATGATTTATATTTCTAGTTATTTATGTGCACATATTGTTTGTTAGGCATTTGTATGTTAAGTCTTGCTTTTTTCTACAGAGAACTTTATTCTCTGTCATCATTTTATAATCACTCTTAAGTGTTTCATATATAAATACCTTTTGTTATGTTAATAAGAAAAAAAAGAATACTTGTAAGCCTTTGCAATTCTATTTCATGGTATCCAGATTAAGTAAGATGAAGCCTTATATATTAATTCCACATTGTTGACGTTTTTTCCAAAGATTTTATTCCTGCAACTAAGAAAGAATTTAAAACATTTGTCTTTGTTGCCTTTAATTGCTATTGTGGAATGTAGATTTATTGTTGCTGAGTAAATTGCGATCAGCATTCAAGTGTGCATTAACATACAATTGTATGTGCAATAGAAACTCCAGAAACTTTATAAATAAAGAATATTCGTAAAATTTCAATTTCCTAAAAGATGTTCTAAAAGAGGCAGTTAACACCTTAAATTATATTTCTTCCTCTAGAACTGTTTGTTAATAAGATGCGTACCATTTTTAGCATGTATATATTCAAACTCTTATGTATGTTTTCTTGGATAAAAGTGTTTTCTTTATTATGCCCCCAGTAGGGTGGCATATAGCAGTTGAACTGTCAGTCAGTCCGTCCGTCTGTCTGTCTGTCCGTCGGAAAACTTTAACATTGGTCATAACTTTTGCAATATTGAAGATAGCAACTTGATATTTGGCATGCATGTGTATCTCATAGAGCTGCACATTTTGAGTGGTGAAAGGTCAAGGTCAAAGTCATCCTTCAAGGTCAAAGGTCAAATTTAAAAAAAAAAATAAATCAAAACGGCGCAGTAGGGGGCATTTTGTTTCTGACAAACACATCTCTTGTTTTTAAGTCTAAGAAAGGGTTGGTTGATACTGACCCTGTAGAAAAAGTTGTGTGCTAGTCATTTCCTTTAAGAGTGTGACCAGTTGTCTTTACAATACATGTAACACAACATAACCAACATGTAATGAAATACATATAACACAACATAGACAACATTTAATGCAATCCCTATAATAATGCATATCGTATAATATAGTTTAAAACAACACTAAACACAAACAATCGTTAAAGCGGGGGTTGTAAAACTAATCAAATATGAAACTTCAATTACTCTTGAGAAGTGTTTAGAATGTTTGTAAAATTTTCTTCTATAATGGACGTTGTAATTCACGGGTTAAGGTAGCCGGAACCTTATAGTTTTGATGGATAAATAAGTTTTGTTTCATAGCTTTTGAAATGATGTTGGCTCACCTGAGCACATAGTGCTCATAGGGAGCTTTAGAATACTGGGTTGTCTGTCATTGGTTAGTGCATGACGTGGGTTGACTTTTACTGCCTAACGACTTCTTCTCCTTATATGCTTGACAGATTTTAAACGAAACTTCACAGGAATAACAAGATAAAACCCACAGCTTTTACACAAGTATCACAAAATTTACACATTACAGGTAAGTTTTTACATGTCTCAGGTGAGCGACCTAAGGCCTTTTGGCCCTCTTGATTAAATATTAAATGAAGAATTTTTGCTATTTCTAAAATATTTTTAGTCGTTATTTAACCAGATTTAGCACAATTATCTCTGCATGTAAAATGCTACTTAGATTTAATACAAAAGCTTGACATCGTCATGCTGTGAAACCAATTGTTTTCGTTGGACACTAATTTTCCTGGATTTTTGTGGGTCTTCTCAACCACAAAGCAGATGTCCTACAAACGTTCAATTCTGAAGTCTTATATCAGAAAACTATGAATAAAAATCCATGATATGAAGATCGAAGAAAATGCCAGCATTAATGAATCCACGAATTTCATGTCAACGAAAATTAACGAATCAACGTAATAAAAGTGCCTTTAGTTTATTAAGCCTTGTAAAAATAGGAACATCTTGAGGTCTATATGTGTGGGTGGCCTTTTTGTTATGTGATTTTTTTTTATGAAAAAATGTTTTATAAATGGTCCACATTTTGTAAAGTTGAAGCTTAGATGTAACAGACATCAAGTGTTTTTATGCTCCCCCAAAATTTTTGGGGGGAGCATATAGTTGCCGCTTCGTATGTCTGTCCGTGCGTGCGTGCGTGCGTCCCTGCACAATTTTTGTCCAGCCTATTTCTCAGCAATAAATGACCGGAATTCAATGAAACTTTATGGGAAGCTGCACTACCAAGAGGAGATGTGCATATTATCAGCCGGTTCTGGTCGGATGATTTTTCACAGAGTTATGGCCCTTTGAAATTTTCCATTTACTGTACATATAGTGCAATTCTTGATTTGTTGTTTTTTTCACACAATTAACCCATATTATTGACAAAGCATCATTGGGGAGCATCCATCAGTTTTACTGATATCCTTTTTTTCTTTTTTTTATCTCTAAGCAGACAGCTTTGCAAGTTTTACTTGATGTTCTTTATAAAAAGCATTATAAATTTAAATTGCATTATGCTTTGCAACAATACAACTTATAAACAATCTTAATAGTGTAAGGAATCTATTTTATTGCGGGCTTATATCTTTAGCACGAACAAGTTTAATCCTTTTATGTGAATAAGAAACATGTACATGTATTGATATTAGTAAGTATTTATTAGTAAATATTAATAATAAAGAATACCCTATGCCTTAATGCTTTATAGTGGTATGAAGATGTTTTTTTTTTACATTCTTTTCTGTTAAAAACAAATGAGCTGCGCTCTGGGAAAAGCAGGCTTAACCCTTTGCATGCTGGGAAATTTGTCGTCTGCTAAAATGTCGTCTGCTGAATTTCTAAAATCAACATTTTCTTCACTTTTTTTCAAAGACCACTATCAGAATAGCAAACAGTTTGGATCCTGATAAGACGCCACGTTCTGTGGCGTCTCATCTGGATCCAAACTGTTTGCAAAGGCCTTTAAAATCCGGTTCCAGCGCTCAAAAGGTTAATGCAGTCTACCGGTATGTGGAAAGTGTTGTCCCTGATTAAACTGTGCAGACTGAATAATCACCAAGGCAATTTTTTCAAGTCTTATATTTCCTTTATGAAAGTAATGTTGTCTCTCTTATTACTTATTTATAAAAAAATAACCAGAATTTTATAAATGTGGAAACACTGTCTTTGTATTTAGTCATATGATAATTGTTCGTTTTAATATTGTTGTTAGTGTAGATGTGCTTCTACTTACGGTTACTGGATTTTGTATTTTGAAATAAACTGTATAAGATTATTTCTTTGTTCATTTTTATGCTTCCCCAAAATTTTGGGGGGGAGCATATAGTCGCCGCTTCGTCTGTCTGTCTGTCCGTGCGTCCGTCCGTGCACAATTTTTTTTCCGGGCTATTTCTCAGCAATTAATGACCCGAATTCAATTTAACTTTTTGGGAAGCTTCACTACCAAGAGGAGATGTGCATATTATCAGCCAGTTCTGGTCGGATGATTTTTCACAGAGTTATGGCCCTTTGAAATTTTCCATTAGCTGTACAAATAGTACAATTCTTGTCCGGGCTATTTCTCAGCAACTAATGACCAGAATTCAATGAAACTTTATGGGAAGCTTCACTACCAAGAGGAGATGTGCATATTATCAGCGGGTTCTAGTCAGATGATTTTTCACAGAGTTATGACCCTTTGAAATTTTCCATTAACTGTACATATATTGCAATTCTTGTCCGGGCTATTTCTCAGCAACTAATGACCGGAATTCAATGAAACTTTATGGGAAGCTTCACTACCAAGAGGAGATGTGCATATTATCAGCCAGTTCTGGTCAGATGATTTTTCACAGAGTAATGGCCCTTTGAAATTTTCCATTAACTGTACAT
>VMBQ01000307.1:20411-46552 GCA_007657795.1 Dreissena rostriformis | reverse complement strand
TTAACCCTTTGCATGCTGGGAAATTTGTCGTCTGCTAAAATGTTGTCTGCTAAATTTCTAAAATTAGCATTTTCTTTGATTTTTTTTCAAAGAATACTATCAGAATAGCAAACAGTTTGGATCCTGATGAGACGCCACGTTCTGTGGCGTCTCATCTGGATCCAAACTGTTTGCAAAGGCCTTCAAAATCCGGTTCCAGCGCTCAAAGGGTTAAAAGGCCTATTCTAACGGCTGTCTGGCCCCTTCTAAGGGTCCTTTACTCCATGTATTTATCCACGATAAGATATCTTACGATATCTAATCTCCAGACTGACTGTTAAATGATATACTGCATGGCTTCATCTGGATATCAATCACTGCTGATAATGGTTGCTGCACTGTGACCACAAAGGTGTGAAAATTGTGACCACAAAGGTGTGCAATGTGATCACAGTGAGGTGCTAATACAGGGATAAGTAGACAGGATTTGGTGTGTGTTTGGGTGGGTTGGAGGTCTTCTTCTTCCGATACAGCACTCCTTCTCAAAAGAAGATATTGTGCCGGCACCTGTTTGTAAAGGGGTGAACAAACTGTACAAAGGTGCTCAGTTGGGTGTTAATTAAAATTATTTACATTGTGTCTATAGGTGCATGAATAAGTGGGACAATGACAGCCACAGGAGTATTAAGGGTTTTGAAACTTCACTTCTACAGGTTTTCAAATTAACAATGCTTAAACCAGAGACGTAGATATCTACTTCTCTGGCTTAAACAAGACCTTTAAATGAAGCTTGTAGCAATATAATATTTGTCCACCTTTTATAAGCATATCATAAAGATGGGAGTCAAATGAAATGTCATACATTGACAGATAGCACTGAGGTGAAATGTCATACATTGACAGAAAGCACTAAGGTGAAATGTCATATTTTGACAGATACCACTGAGGTGAAGCAAAGATCATGTCATACATTGACAGATAGCACTGAGGCGAAGCAAAGATCATACATTGACAGATAGCACTGAGGTGAAGCAAAGATCATGTTTATTTATAGATCTTTGTTTGATGTGTACCTTTAATCTGTCTTTAAAGAGTTGTTGTTTTTGTTTTTTTTTGTGCATAGAAGAACATTATTAATTTTTAAGGGATATAGAAAACAAAGAAAGGATTGAACCTTTCAAAAAATCTTATCATGGAGATATAAAATTATGGACTGGATGACCATTCAAATTATCTGATATTCATTGTAAGAAGACATATTTACTGAGGTGTAGAAGGATAAATTTATGCAGTTAAAATTATGGTTAAGATAAGCATAACAAATACTGCCAGTTTCAAACATTATGGTAATCTTAATTCCTTCATCATTATTTCATACAACTAGTTGCAATAATCAAACTTCCAGCTATTGACACTACGGGCTGTACGTATGTATTGATGTAAGCTCAAAGCATTCAAGAAAAACTATTCGTAAAACTATCAATTCACGTTGAACCGGCGTATTCATTACTACTTTAACAAAATAGTGTAATGTAACCGATTTATTGTATTTTCTCTTTGGGGTATTTTACCGTCGCTTTATTTTTGACAGTAGTTCTGATTGGTTGTTGGTTCGAGTCGACGACGTGGATTGGTCCCTCGGCAATGTTTACATCGATTAGCTTTGTACACAGAGAGATGCTGTAAGATGGTGTCATTAAGACTTTGACAGTTGATGAGAACACATATCGATCTCTAGTCTATGATGTATCGTGCACAGCTTAAAATGAACAAAGGAGACACGTTAGCAGAGGTGAGAGCACGTTTTTGTGTTATTTTATTCTTTGATCATTTAACTTAACAGTATTTATACATTATCATAATAGAACTCTTTAGATTGTCATTATAATTTCTTGTACAAAATGTTTCAATATAATACTAGGTGAAAGTAAGTCGTACACAATAGTCAAAAGTGCACTTAATGAACTTTTTATTGCAACAATTGAGATTTTAATTATTATTGTTGATCATTTAACTTAACTTCTTAAGTATGTATACATTATCATAATTGTACACTTTTCACATTCTTATTTATGTTGGACATTTTATTATAACAAATAATTTTATTATGCAAGATTTAGAATAGCTAAATTAAAGTTCTGTCCATTACTCTATTGCCAATATGTAAAAAATGTAAAGCTTAAGAAACGTCAAGCAGTGAACAGGTTTTATGGTGCTTATTAGACCTGTTCTTTTTTATCATGGAAACTCAGAAAATATCAAAGCAACATCGTAAGTCATGGTAACAAGAACTTGTAAATATCTAAACAAAGGTCAGTAGTAGTAGTCTAGTGACTGCAGGCTAAATTTTGTTTTATACAGTTTCCTTTCAAACAATGTTGTTGTACTTGTCAATGTAACTTTGTGGGGTTCTTCAACTACGCAGTACGCACAATAGATTTATATACCAAAGATGTTCACAACATGTGAGAATGAACATGAATGGTTGATCATGAGAGATATGTAATATGACCTAAAATATATGACATACAAAACTAGGATCAGTGTGAATCCACTTAGTTGGTTGACAAAGCTTCATAATAAATTAAAGGTACACTCTCAGTTAATGAAAAACTATTATCCAGGTTATAATATAAAAAAAATATATTTCAAATCAGAATAAAATATCAAATGCAACAAGGGCAATTCTTGTGCAAGTGAATAAATTTCCTGACTCAATTGTAGTGCTACAAACCCCATTCAAGGGTTTAAACAAATGAACTCATGCAGTTTGACATGGTAATACACCTTAGAAACAACAGATTCACAACACCATTTGTCATTTTTGTTATGCGATTGCCTCATCCAATATACCTTTTTGACATCAGTTTATTCCTGTAGATTCTTTCTTCCAGTAACTTTGTGTTATGTTATTGGTCACACTTTGTTTGGATATATGCCACACGTTTTTTGACAGAGCAAGTATTTTTCGCAAATGTAATAATGTCATCTGCAATGCTAAATGGCAGACATTTACCTGAAAGCTGCTGTGATTGTCCTGTTTTGCATTGATTCCCTCTTAACCGTTTGCTGTTGAGGAATTATGGAGAATCATATATAATATAACAATTAATACAATAAAAGACTGTATGAAACTATGAATTTTGTTTGTATAAAATATTATAAGTTATTATTAATAATCGTGTACTTAATGTTATTTATTATTCATGTGTATTTAAAAACAATATTAAAAAAAAAATACCTTATTGTCAGATGGCGGTTTAAACAGACAATAAATTCTTTCAAAAACAATCATGGACAATAAGACCTGTTCAACTGAGAATTACGAAAAGCAACGATATTAATTATCTAAGGAAGCCTGGGCACAGGGTGTCGGTTAGATCAAAGGAGTTTTTGGACTGACTTAAGGGCAGTATCTTGGGAGTTGCAGCAAACTGTAACATAACATGGTGCTGTTGAAAAAGGTGTCATTCAATACAACAGTATATGACCAATAAAAGCACTGTAGTAAGAGGATGCATGAAGCTTTATGATGACAAGAATGTGTAACAGTAATCAGGAGATCGAGCCTGTTGTCCATAATGTTTACTGATATCAATGATAATAACAAATGCGGAGCGGCATAAAAAGCAGAAGGGCGCATCCAAATTTGAAACCGGCTTTGCACCCTGCAATTTATTGTAAGCACTGGAGCACTGAAAGTCAATTTGTACAGGAGATGCTGAGGGATGTAAAGCAATTAATCCCACAAACATGTTTTATTTCAGTAAAGAGCATTCAGCGGCTATGGTACAGTTTCGTTTAACCCTTTGCATGCTGGGAAATTTGTCGTCTGCTAAAATGTCGTCTGCTGTATTTCTAAAATTAGCATTTTCTTCGATTTTTTTTTTAAGACCACTATCAGAATAGCAAACAGTTTGGATCCTGATGAGACGCCACAGAATGTGGCGTCTCATCTGGATCCAAACTGTTTGCAAAGGCCTTCAAAATCCGGTTCCAGCGCTCAAAGGGTTAACAAACTGGATTTGATTGCATTTTTATCTTTCTTCCGGTAATGAATTACTCTCCTATAAAGTTTCTGGGGGAGTTTCATTGTTTGCTATATTTTTACAGCACAGAGGCTGCCGTAAGTTAAAAGGTGTGGGTCAATAATGAGTAGTGAAATTATTGTATTTAAATATATTTATGACATTCAGATCACCATTTCGTCTCCCAGTAAACAATTTTCAAAAGTTTCTTTTTAAAACATGTAAAATGATTATAATGCTACCAAAAATTTATTCTAAGGAAGAAATGATCAAAATGTAATACCGAAGATAAGTGATTACTTTATAACTGACTGATGCTAATTTGATATTACTGAATTAAAGCTTCAAAAACTAATCTTGCTTGTTTAAAAGCTGGAATCTTTTGCACGCGAATTCACTTGTGTTCTCTCACCTTTGGGTGAAAGGCGGCGGGGCCCTTCAGATGAGGATTTTTTTTTACAAATGGTGAATCTTTTTCTTTTAGATAAGTTAGCATTCAACTTTAGTACTTTGTTATAAAACACTTAACAATTGCGTTGCTGCAAATGCTAATTTTTTGCTGAAACTTAGTTGGATGAAAATTACTCGGATTGTATAAAAAAACTCTAACTTATTTATTTTGAGTAATTATACACTGCTACACTATTAAGGCTGGGGAATGGGGTGGAATTTGGATCCAAATTAGCTCTAAATCACTGATCATTCATGAATGCGAAATACACAGTTATTTCCACATCATTCAACAGAATATAAATTATACATATTTTTTAAACCCAAAAGTACATTTAGTTTTAAAGGTCCATGAACTGTTATGGTGTTTTAAACTGGGTTAATCTTTTTCGTTGAACCATTAAATAAGGCTATATAATGATAGTGTCCGATAAATAGTCAGTGTATGTCAATGACATGTAATAATGCATACACAACTTGGACATTTAAACAGAATTATATTTTTGGAATGTTATGTCTGAATAACTTTTAAAATTCATATTCTTTTCTTTGATGTCCCTAACCACCGAAGATTATTCAATACATGCTGATATAATATAAGTTCTTATGAATGAAAATGAATAAATAAAATAAAGAAGAAAAGATGTCTCTTATCATTTTGTAGGTAAATTTTATGGGCTACCAAATATTTTGACTGGTAGCCCAGTGGGCTACCTGAAAAATAAGAAATTTGTCGGACACTGAATAATCAGTCGTCACCTTATTTGAACTTGTAATTCAGTGTGCAAATTGTTACTATGTTAGATAATAAGTTTTTTATCTGTTTATGTTCATTGACCTGTGGAAGGTAATTTAAACTTAACTAGAAATGGCGTGGCAGAGGCCGACGCGTATCCCCACGCCGAATGTTTTTCATCTTAATACAGCATCCGCTTCGGCACACCGAACAAAGAAATTACGAAAACAAGTATTCTACGAAAAAAATGGAAGTAGGTTAAGTAATTAGAGTATAAGTACAGTCATTGAACTGTTGAGGGTATTTAGAACGTTTTTAATGTTAATGTTCTTTTTTGTGGAGTCATGTCATACGGCTATAAAATCAGTCGTCACATTATTTTAAATTTGTAATTCGATAGTATGCAAATTGTTAGATAATTTGATTTTTTTATATCTATGTCTCATTTTCTGATAAATCTGATTGATGTAAATTCACAGCAGCTGCTTCAGTACACGTAACAAAGAAACAAAGCAACACAGCACAAATATTCTGCGATAAAATTAAAACTGGGTGAAGTGAACAAAGACGAAATATAGAAAAAGTATTCTGAGGGAAAATTATGATTGGTTGTTTACTAATTAGAGTAAGAACTGTTACAAGTACATTTATGGCAGCAAGACTCCAGTAAATGTTGTGTCACTGAACAAAGACACAAAGTATTCTGTGAGAAACATTGAACTACTGGTTAAGTGAACAAAGATACAAAGCAAAAGTATTGTGAGGGAAAATTAGCAAGTAATTAGGGTAAGTACACACATGTACTGTTACCAGTAGGCCAGCAAGACTCCAATAAATGTTGTGATATTGATTTTCAACTTGGTCAAGTGAACAAAGAAACAAAGCACAAGTATTCTGTCAATCACTAGGTTAAGTTATGAGAGTGAGTACTGTTACAAATAGGTCAATAAATGTTGTGACATTGATTTTCACAGTAAACTGAACAAAACAAAAGTAAAATGTGCAATGAATTTTGAACTTGGTAAAGTGGACAAAGAAACAAATGACAAATATTTATTTATTAAAACTGGGTTGATTAGTAATTTGAGTAAGTACTGTTACAAGTAGGCCAGCAAGACTTAAATAAATGTTGTGACATTGATTTTTAACCCTTTGAGCGCTGGAACCGAGTTTTGAAGGCCTTTGCAAACAGTTTGGATCCAGATGAGACGCCACAGAACGTGGCGTCTCATTAGGATCCAAACTGTTTGCTATTCTGATAGTATTCTTTGAAAAAAAATATCAAAGAAAATGCTAATTTTAGAAATTTAGCAGACAACATTTTAGCAGACGACAAATTTTCCAGCATGCAAAGGGTTAAGTGCACAAATACACAAAGCAATAGTTTTCTGAGCTCAAATTTGAAGTTATTAAAATAAGTACATGTAATGTTATGACTGGGTCAGCAAGACTCCAGTTAACGTTGTGACATTGATTTTTAAGTGAAAAAGGAAACAAAGCACAAGTATTCTAAGAGAAAATAAGCAAGTAATTATAGAAAGTACTGTAACGTGTAGGCCAACAAGACTCCTGTAAATGTTGTGACATTGATTTTCCTCCTCAGTAAAGCAGTGAAGCCAATGTTATGTCAAAGGCATCATCAACCAGGCTTCAATAATTGTGATTTATTGGCTCAGTCGTTTACTGGTACTGGTTTAGTGTATATTTCTGTATGTATTATATATATATATAACTGACAATTACCAAATATCAAGCAATGAATATTAGAGCGAAAAAGCAGTTGTATGATTTTGAGTCATTAAATGAGTTAATGTCATTATAACATACACATGTAAATGTACTTAAAAAAACAACTTGTTTTACTTCTCTTATTTAAATGATTATTATCTAAAATAAGTCAGTGTCTGCTCAATATAGGCTGCTCTTTAATTTGAATGCCAAGAAATACAAAATTTTGCACAGAACTAGTTAGTTTGGAATCTATAGTTTATATCTGTGTACTTTAATACAACATGTTTTTGCACAAAACTAGTTAGTTTGGAATCTATAGTTTATATCTGTGTACATGTACTATAAAACAACATCTTTTTGCACAAAACTAGTTAGTTTGGAATCTATAGTTTATATCTGTGTACTATAATACAACATCTTTTTGCACAAAACTAGTTGGTTTGGAATCTATAGTTTATACCTGTGTACATGTACTATAATACAACATCTTTTTGCACAAAACTAGTTGGTTTGGAATCTATAGTTTATATCTGTGTACTATAATACAACATCTTTTTGCACAAAACTAGTTAGTTTGGAATCTATAGTTTATATCTGTGTACTATAATACAACTTGTAGTCACTTGTATTATGAATTAAATAATATTGTGGTACCTGACACAGGTGTTGGGCATGTGGCCAAGTCATTTTAACACTAGCAATATGTCATAAAACAACATGTTTTATCATTTTGAAAAAAATAAAAAATCTGATATGATATATAGCTTCTTAGCAAAAATCCAATTTAGGCGTAAAGTGTCGTCCCTGATTAGCCTGTGCGGACTGCACAGGCTAATCTGGGACGCCACTTTAGGCACATGCATTATGCCCCGTTTTTATTAGAACACGACTCAGTTTGTATCAAGCTCTTGTCTTCGATCTTTATTGTATGTTCTTGGCAGCATTATGTTTTCTGAATATACATCAGTGTCATCTTTTGTTCAACTGGATTTTTTTTATAACAAACCACGCTGACTAAAATGTTCATTTTTTATCCTGAGGCTGCAGAATGAGTGATCATAATCGGGACAATCTAGATTCTGTCATGATAAGTTTGGCTGAATCATAGTACTACCCTTGAGCATTTATTAAGTGGCCACTTTGTCCATTCACCCATCAAGTTTGTTGTTTTCCCATTTTCACAACTCAGTGTCTACTGTATTTCCATTACCTAAAGTGTATGTTAAACTGCGTTAATAAAAGTTAAAATATTTTTTTTAATTAATACACGTGTATCTTTATTTTCAGTCATTCTGTGTCATGGAGATATTTTAGATAAATATTGAGCAAGTATTATAATACATAATACTATTATTATGTTTATTTTCAGTCATTTTGTGCCATGGAGAAATTTGAGATAAAAATTGAGCGTCCAAAGCCGAGCCCTCTGGACGAACTCATCGAGCTACTTCGGAGACTGCTACGATGTTGTTTGAACTTCCTGACGTGTGGGTGTTACAACGGCAACGAATCCAGTCGAAGGTCGAGCATTTTTAATGGCGATACAGAGTTCAGCTCGATGCTGCTCGACAATGAACGCCAGGCTGTGCAGAATTTGCTGTTGTATTTGGAAGATGGTAAGTTAAAATAATAATTGTGAAGATTAACCCTTTGCATGCTGGGAAATTTGTAGTCTGCTAAAATGTTGTCTGCTGAATTTCTAAAATTAGCATTTTCTTCGATTTTTTTTCAAAGACCACTATCAGAATAGCAAACAGTTTGGATCCTGATGAGACGCCACGTTCTGTGGCGTCTCATCTGGATCCAAACTGTTTGCAAAGACCTTCAATATCCGGTTCCAGCGCTCAAAGGGTTGAGGTTTACTGTTCAACCTTTGTGAATCTGATTTTTAGCTAACCTGAGCACAACATGCTCATGGTGAGTTTTTGTGAGCACCTTTTGTCAGTCATTTGTTGTCTACATTTGCCTTGTGAACTCTTTATAGGCCGCATTTATTGCCCTATATTGTCATGAATCTTTGTAGGAACATTTGTCCCAATAATATCTTGGTAGACAGGGGTTTCACTGGCCTCGAACTGTTGCCACTTTTTTGCGACTTAAAAACAGCTACATTTGGGTTAAGCTGACCTTAGATATATAATCAAAGACATTAATGTAATACATTTTATTAAATCATATAATGTATAAATAACAATAATGTAATATACTGTTAACATTAATTACTGTATTATTTCTTTGACGAGTATATGAATACAAAAAATACAAAAANCAAGGTCATGGTCATCCTTCAAGGTCAAAGGTCAATTATATGGGTCAAAATTGCTCATTTTGGCCATAACTTCTGCAATATTCAACATAGCAACTTGGTATTTGGCATGCATGTGCATCTCATGGAGCTGCACATTTTGAGTGGTAAAAGGTCAATGTCAAGGCCATCCTTCAAGGTCAAAGGTCAAATATATGAGTCAAAATCGCAATAGGGGACATAGTGTTTCACAAACACATCTTGTTTTGTTCTTTCATTTTATTCTTGTTTTATACTGGAGCTATTTAGTTTGGATGCTTTCATTTATCAATTTAAAGCATTTAATGACAAACTTCAAAACATGCGAAAATCTGTGAACAAGTCCCTTTAAACTCTCCGTCATGATTTTTCAGAGGACACCAAGAACCCAGTGTTGGATGAGCATCACACGAGGGCCCTCTGTATTCTCACGTACTCAGATAACATCGAACTGCAGAAGTCTGCTGCTCTATGCTACAGCGAAATCAGCGGGAAAAGTATGTCTTCACAGCGCTTATGCACATTTGAGACTCGTGCAGGGAAACGTAATGGAATTATTTTAATAAATAATTTGTATTAGAATGAAATAATCACCCATGCTGAAATTTAAGTACACAACATTGCATTTATAGTTTAGATTATTTTCTTTTACATACATGTATATTTTAAAATGAAAGGTAATTATTTTTACAAATGAAAAAAAAAAACTATTGATGTTTTTAATTTGCCATGCATAGTTTATGTAGGTACAATTTAATTCTTTAGATATTTTATATGCATGTTTTTTAAAAAAGACTTATATTTTTATGCTCCCCCAAAATTTAAGGGGGGAGCATATAGTCGCAGCTTCGTCTGTTCGTGCGTCCGTGCGTGCGTCCGTCCGTGCACAATTTTTGTCCGGGATATTTCTCAGCAATTAATGACCGGAATTAAATTAAACTTTATGGGAAGCTTCACTACCAAGAGGAGATATGCATATTATCAGCCGGTTCTGGTCAGATGATTTTTCACAGAGTTATGGCCCTTTGAAAATTTTTCATTAACTGTACATATAGTGCAATTCTTGTCCAATATTTCTCAGCAACTAATGACCGGAATTCAATTAAACTTTATGGAAAGCTTCACTACCAAGAGGAGATGTGCATATTATCAGTGGGTTGTAGTCAGATGATTTTTCACAGAGTTATGACCCTTTGAAATTTTCCATTAACTGTACATATAGTGCAATTCTTGTCCGGGCTATTTCTCAGCAACTAATGATTGGAATTCAATGAAACTTTATGGGAAGCTTCACTACCAAGAAATTTTCCATTGTACATATAGTGCAATTCTTGTCCGAGCTATTTCTAAGCAACTTATTACGGGAATTCAATGAAACTTTATGGGAAGCTTCACTACCAACAGGAGATGTGCATATTATCAGCCGGTAATGTTCGGATGATTTTTTCACAGAGTTATAGCCCTTTGACATTTTCTATTAATTGTACATATAGTGAGATTCTTGTTTTGTCCAAAGTTATGCCCCTCAAGACGTTTCCTTTTATCTGAATATATAGTGCAATATTGTGACAAAAAAACTTTGGGGAGCATGACACCCTTCTTTGGTTTCTTGTTTATACTAGCTCTGGGAAAACGGGCCTTAATGCATGTGTGTAAAGTGTCTTCCCAGATTTGCTAACAAGAGACCTCCTTTCAACAAACAATTCCATAAAGGCAGAAAGTGATGTCCCTGGTCAGCCTGTGCAGACTTCACGGGCTTATCTGGGACCACACCTTACTCACATGCATTATGTCCAGTTTTTCTAGAACAAGACTCATTTAATTATGATTTATGATGTTGAAAAATAATCCATTGGTCATTTTGACTTTTTGGTGGTAATAATCTATGGCATACATGTAATTGCTTTTACACAAATACATTGTACCTATCCAGTTTAAATAATTTTCATAAGAATTAAAACAGGAATTAAAGTAATATAATACAATGGTTAAATTATTTTACTTTAAATTTCTTTTGAAATGAACGGCTGTTTGTGACCTTAATTTAGAGAATAATTGATTATAAAGAAACCTCCACTTTCCTGGTAAATTATTCCTATTGAAAAGAAAAAGAAAACACTTGATTAAATTTAAGTTAATGACATTTTCGACATTGCTTCTAATTTTTCTTTTGCATTTTTAAAAAAATGACAAGTAATGTTCTTACATTTTTTTATTTTATTTTAATATTGAAGTATCTGATTTGCCATAGACGGTTTATTTATGTACAATTTAATTCATTGTTAATTATTAAACCTATTTATTTTAGCTCGATTGCATCGAAACCCTAAGGCTTATTGAAATGCTCTCCAGTCTATTTCCTGAGTAGAACCATGCAGTATTATTATTATTATACCGGATTTATATAGCGCCCTTTTCATACAAGAGTGCACGTCCAAAGGCGCTTAAGTGGTACTTGGTGTCTTTGGGGGAGATCTAAAGAAGGCTCCCACAGTAGGGATTGAACCCATGACATCGCGGTCTCAAGGCCGACACCATATCCATGACAACCTCATGCAAAATTGATGTCTGCATAATAACAGTCCTCTCTACGTTTTCCAGTGAAGGTCCCTATGACTAATTCCCTGGCCACACCACTGGTGGCATTATTGCGGTCACCACACAGTGTCGTCCAGAAGCTGGCCTCTCTCGCAATCAGCAACTTTGTTCTCAATGGTCCTGGTAAGTACTGACTTAATATATAGAGGATATTTGTTGGATTCGGTGGAATATCGACGTTATTTCACGAGTGATCATAGAAAATAATATTTTCTATTATTATATTTTCTATTTCACTTGTGGCTGCGCCACAAGTGAAAAAATATTTTTTCTATGATCACTTGTGAATTAAAATCAGTATTCCACCAAATTCAACAATTTTTATTTTTATTTTATACTTTTTTCAACGTTTATTTACAATGTAAAAGTGTTTAACTGGAGAACTTCGCTGGAATAATGACTTCATTTCGTCCAAAAGATGACATCATTTCACAAAAAAACAGTGAAAAATATCGATATTTTTATGCCCCCCTTCGAAGAAGAGGGGGTATATTGCTTTGCACATGTCGGTCTGTCGGTCGGTCCGTCCACCAGGTGGTTTCCGGATGATAACTCAAGAACACTTGGGCCTAGGATCATGAAACTTCATAGGAACATTGATCATGACTTGCAGATGACCCCTATTTATTTTTCACTGTTATTATTCACTGTTTGAAACAGTGTAATATCAGTTTTAATTCACGGATATTTCTCTATAAACCACAGGAAAGCATAAAATACTTAATTCTCTCTGTCAATACATCAACACTTCATGCTGAAGACATATTTCACGTTTTATTTCAATATCTTGAAAAATGTGGAACCACTTCAACCAACAAAATTAATGAAGTCATCAACAGCTTGACACAGTGACCCAAATGTATAACCAACCAACCAACAAATGAAGTCATCGACAGCTTGACACAGTGTTCCAAATGTATAACCAACCAACCAACAAATGGAGAAATAGACAGCTTGACACGGTGACCCAAATGTATAACTAACCAACCAATAAATGGAGTCATTGACAGCTTGACACAGTGACCCAAATGTATAACCAACCAACCAAAAATGGAGTCATTGACAGCTTGACACAGTGACCCAAATGTATAACTAACCAACCAACAAATGGAGTAATAGACAGCTTGACATGATGACCCACATGTAAACCAACCAACCAATAAATGGAGTCATTGACAGCTTGACACAGTGACCCAAATGTATAACTAACCAACCAACAAATGGAGTCATTGACAGCTTGACACAGTGACCCAAATGTATAACCAACCAACCAACAAATGGAGTAATAGACAGCTTGACATGGTGACCCACATGTATAACCAACCAATCAATAAATGGAGTCATTGACAGCTTGACACAGTGACCCAAATGTATAACCAACCAACCAATAAATGGAGTAATAGACAGCTTGGCACGGTGACCCAAATGTATAACCAACCAACCAATAAATGGAGTCATCAATAGCTTGGCATGGTGACCCAAATGTATAACCAACCAACCAACAAATGGAGTAATAGACAGCTTGACACGGTGACCCAAATGTATAACCAACCAACCAATAAATGGAGTAATAGACAGCTTGGCACGGTGACCCAAATGTAAAACCAACCAACCAACAAATGGAGTAATAGACAGCTTGACACGGTGACCCAAATGTTTAACCAACCAACCAATAAATGGAGTAATAGACAGCTTGACACGGTGACCCAAATGTATAACCAACCAACCAACAAATGGAGTAATAGACAGCTTGACATGGTGACCCAAATGTTTAACCAACCAACCAATAAATGGAGTAATAGACAGTTTGACACAGTGACCCAAATGTATAACCAACCAACCAATAAATGGAGTAATAGACAGCTTGGCACGGTGACCCAAATGTATAACCAACCAACCAATAAATGGAGTAATATACAGCTTGACATGGTGACCCAAATGTAGAACCAACCAACCAATAAATGGAGTAAAAGACAGCTTGACACCGTGGCCCCAATATACCCCATCATACTTTGTTTGCAGGATATAGTAACTTGTTTGTGATGTTATCATATATAATGACATACTTAAAAACATTACATACTTCAAAACAGTCGCTAACATATTTTCACAGGCCAATTTAATGTTTTACCACAACTTAAGCATCTGTTTTTAACCCTAATAGCTATGATATTCGAAAGATAAAACATATATTACATGATGTATTTTCATGGATCCAGATGTGATCTGTTTTATGCAAATTTTATGTACATTACATTGCTAACAAATTGGTACTGACATGAAATACAAATATTTTCTCATGTAATAAAAAGCACACAAAGAGTAGATAAATAAATGAGGAAATCTATAGCCTTTGTCTGGCATGGTTCAATGTACTAATGAAAATTTAGCACATTTCACAGAAAGAATTCGGCTTAACTGGTATTTGTATGCATGAACCCTTCCCTGCAGCTAAAACAAATAGTTATTTTAAGTATGGCTGACCAGGCCATTGACTTTACTTTGTTTGTTATAACTATAAAGAGCTCATTCATGTACAGTTAGAATACACCATACACTTTTATTTAATTTGTGTATTCTGTATAACAAAACGTTGCAAAATAGTCTCTATAACAAAACAACACAGAAGCCCAGTTAATCAAATAAACAAATCCAATTATTTTACTTGATCTATGTGTAATTGACCGGTCATCTGCATTGGTTCTGATGTCAGTTCACAACAGATGTTTTCACCACATATCTGGTAAATATTGACGATAAAAGTGTTCAAAAAATTTCTTTAACACAAACGTTGCCATTTTTCTAAAGTATCAAATAAATTTTGGCATAAGTGACTATTTATAGATTTGATGAAATATTGCCACTGAATATGCGTAAATCCCCTGATGTGATGTGTGCTTGTTTATACAACTGTACATGCTGCATAATTTTCGCGCCCTTTTTATTGAGACAAAGGGTCAACATGTTTATTTGAAGCAAGAATCTGTTAACTTGGAGTTAACATTTACATTCGGAAGTGTGTTTCGGATTGAAAAAGTGTTGACATTAACATTGGGGAGTCAGTTTTGGATTACAAGGTTAATTATGCTCATTTGAGATTTCAACAAAACATTAACAGTTGCGTAATGAATTAAAAGATAATTTGTAAAAACGCTTTACGAGTCGAGTTAATGTTTTATACATGAAATGCACATCTTCCACAAGGTTAACAGCCGGTTGCTATCATCAGTCTTCTAAGTAACTGGCCAAGATTTCTGTGGTAATTACATGTACGTCACGAATCGTCTGCATGATTAAACTGCAGGTATTGACTGCTTACGAGTGCAGTCTTTCATACAAACTGTGCGCTCTAATTGGCCAATATTGATTTTCCAATACAGCGATGCTCCGCCTTAAGGCGGGCCTTAGTTGGGTAAAGCGATAGATGTAGTTGACAGAGAATCGTAAATCGACTTTCAAAATTTTCAGCGAAGTCGATATCGCTTTGATCTTAAGAATGTTTAGTTGCAGTTAAGCAGCCAAAATACACTGATAGGAAAATTTCAGGCGCCCCGCGGACTCTGATTTCGAAATTCAAGCGCCCCCGTGAGGGACCGTTAAATGGCCTGGTGTGGATAGCACTGATGGGCATATATAGATTTTCCAAAACAACAACGCCCCGCCTTTCGTACTATTAGTTGGGTAAAGAGATACATGTAATTTACAAATCGGCTCTCAAAATTTTCAACGAAGTCAATATCGCTATGATCTTAAAAATGGCTACTTGCAGTTACTGAAACAATTCACTGCAGCGCTATAGATAACTTTTGGGGTATATTGGGTAATCACCCCCTGTTTTTGACAACAATAGGGTTTTTGTATATTGCAAAAATGTTCACCCCCTCCTTTTGAGCTTAATTGGGTTTTTCACCCCCGTTTTTTTTACTCAATTGGGTAATTTAGGGAATGGCATATATAATATAATAACAATCTACTAAGGTTACTATATTATTTATTCAAATGGAATTCAAAAAGGTACCTGTACATAACAGCAAACAATTACTGAATATCTGATCAAAATCTGGTCCTTAAATTTCAGTTTTTAAATAGGGTGAAATAAGTTATTAACATATATACATGTACCTTAAAATCATTGCTGCTTTACTTCTGTTGCACAGACTGGGTGCAGTATGCACATTTCAACTTTTTTTCTGTCCCATCAACGTCAACAATGTCTAACCAGGGATATGACTTTTTCCACTTTTGACAGTTTTTTTCAATCACGGACTTTTTGTCATGTTTTTGGATGTCAACTCGCTACTTTTAACTGCTACATACACTGTTTCTAACAAATTGATAACACAAATGATTCGGCACATATTCGGGCGTGCCTACTTGGTTGGAAAAAATTTGCGATCGACATATATTTAGCGCAACAATCGCGGACGTCTTTCGACCTCACTTAGACATTTTTATAACACACCGTTATAGAAACTGAAAGTACTGACGCTTTACAAATACATGCACTTCGTAAATATTTTGGTCATACTCTTAATTTGCTATGAAATTTAGTCCACATAGCGTTTGAATAACTCCCACTGTTTTGCTCCTCCGTTTGTGTAACGACTCTCTTTTTGCGTCCACATGTGGCCATTTTGATTATTTCAGAAAATGAAAGTAGAAATCGGACGGGTCTTCGAATAATTACAATAATACCCCAAAGATTGATAACCGCTGGAAAGACTGCCTTTTTTTCTTCACAGGACGGCATATAACTTTCCGGTACATTTTTGTACAGAAAATAACCAGTCTTAAAATATGCCCGGTGTTCTTGTGAATTGCGTTTCTTAACGCAAGGTTTTTTACGGGAATTACGTTTTTAAATTTGTATTTGCGTTTTTGTACGCTTTATTTTGAATTTAATTACGTTATTGGTTATTTTAATTGCGTAATAACGCAAATACGCTTGTTATCTATAGCGCTGATTCACTGATACGAAAATTTCAAGCGCCCCGCAGACTGATTTCGAAAAAGTCAAGTGCCCCGGCCAGGGACTGTTAAATGGCCTGTGGAAACCTCTCCCTCAAATTTGAATGTAGGCTGAGCCCTGTGTAACATCGTCTCTAAATTCCCCCGACAACCTTTAATCTGTTTCACTACATGTCATAAATGTAAACCAACACACTTCCAAATTGTGTTAGTTCCTACCATGCGCGGCTCACTTGGTTCACTCATAATTGATTAGAGGAGACGGTACTTGGTTGCCACAGGTAATTGATTACATTACTTGGTAGGTATATAGCCTGTTACCCAGTATGTACTGTATTGTACATGAACTAAGATTATTAAGTACGCCTGGCATGGTACAACACAAGGAGGAGAAGGCTTGCTTTCTATAGCTTACTACTTTCACATGACATGTTGGTAATTATTACTTTGTTTTAAATTTTGTAAAGTACATTGTCGATCAATAAATGTACTAAATGGATATTTTTACGTTGATTTTGGAAAGTTTCACCTCCAATTTGGGAAGAATGGTCAGAATATCAGATTGGGGATGTTACCGGTTTTTGGGTACCAACTTTATATTGGGGAAAAACGCTGTGTCATGTATTTGCCAGTGTATAAAGCTCAGACACTAGCATATTGAATAGATAGATCTCAGAAAAGGATGTTCAAAATATAAAGGTGAAAGAGTAACATTTTCATAACTACATGTACATACAATTCATTCTGATGGAAGACTTAAAATCTGTTCATTACCTTTAATACTAGGGCTTATTTATGAATTGATGAAATTTATAAAATTAATGAAATGTCAAACCCTGTGAACAGAATTAAATGTCTTTAATGTATTTGTTCTTTAAAATGAACTTGTTTTATAATAATCGGACGACTTATATCCCAGTCATCTGGGGGTTAATGTGAAAATCGCCTGAAGATGTCATGATGTTATCAATATCAGACTTTTGGCCTTTCTTCAACCTTTTTGTACTGACCATATTATTAATTAAATGTCTTTTATGTATTTGGTCTTACAAATGTACTCATTTTAATATCATTGACCATACTTACCTTGTAGCCCTTGGTACTCTTTATGTGTTTCGGTCGGGTGATTTTGCTGTGGAATTTACTGCGTATCACCATAATATTATGCAAGTAACAATATATAGAGAGAGATATAGATTTCACGCCTTGGAGTAGTGCAAAACATCTGTGTGAACTGACATTGAACCGTTGGGATGACTGGTCAATTGCACAGAAGGTCAAGTAGAATAATTGGATTTGTTTATATGATTAATTGGGCGTTCTGTTTTGTTAAAGAGACTTGTCTACAATTATTGATGAATTGACTGTTTTGTAACTTTGTTAAGCAGACTGCATTAATTAAATAAAAGGGTATGGTGTATCCTTACTGTACATGAATGGGCTCTTAATATTTATTACCAACAAATGAAAATCAATCACTTGGCAATCACAGGAACATGTATAGTAACTAAATAATTGGATTTGATTAACTGGGCTTCTGTGTTGTTTTGTTAAAGAGACTTGTCTATAATTGATGAATTGACCATTTGGTTACTTGTTGTTATTCAGACTACATTAATTGAATATAAGTGTATGGTGTATTCTAACTGTACATGCCCAGTCAATTGCACGTACGTTGATCAAGTACAATAATTGGATTTGTTTATTAGATTAACTGGGCTTCTGTGTTGTTTTGATAAAGGGACTTGTTATAATTGATGAATTGATTATTTTGTAACTCTTTGTTATTGTAACAGACTACATTAATTATATAAAAGTATATGGTGTATCCTAACTGTAGATGAATGGGCTCTTAATATTTGTTACAAACAAAGAAAATTCAATGGCCGGTCACCCATACTTAAAATAAATGCATGTTTTAGCTGCAGGGAATTGTTTATGAATATAAATACTGGTCGGTCACCCATATTTAAAAAAATATCTGCAATTAATCGTTTGTTGAATGACCGGTTAAGCAGAAATTCTTTATGTGAAATGTGCTAAATTTTCATAAGTACGTTGAATCATGCTTTTCAAAGCCTGTATATTTTCTCATTTATTTATCTTCTCTTTGTGTGCTTATTATCACATGTGAAAATATTGGTATTTATTTTATGCTTTCTGGTGGTTTATAGAGAAATTAAAACTGATTATCCACTGTTTCAAACAGTGAAAAATAACCCTATGAAATGACGTCGTTTTTTGACGTCATGAGGTCATTTTTCCAGCGAAATCTGCCAGTTAAAATCATTTGTAAGCATAAAAGAAAAAGAAAACTTGTTGTATTCGGTGGAATATTGATTTAAATTCACTCGTGATCATAGACAAAATATATTTTCTATTTTATATGATCACTCGTGCATTAAAATTGATATTCCACCGAATCCAACAAATATCCTCTATGTCATGTCATTACCAGTTACCTTTGTTAGTAATGTATTTTACATAAATTTTTTAATCACATCTGTTTCCATGAAAATAAATAATTTAATTTGTTATTTATCTGTCTAATATCATAGCGGTCACAGTCATAAAGTTAGATAAACAGATGTTTACGATGTTCTTAAACATTAAAGGGACCTTTTCATGTTTTGGTAAATTGACAAAATTAAAAAAAATTGTTTCAGATTTGCAAATTCTCGATGTAGTTGTGTTATTTGCGAGGAAACAACAATACTGAACATTTTACTTTGCTTTTAAAATATCCATTATATGCATCTTTTGACGATTTAAAAACCAGAAAAATTATAAAGTGCTACAAACACGAAACAATTGAATAATTGGAGAGTTCTGTTGTTATCATTATATGTTGTGACATTACAAGGATTGCTTATAAAAAGTATAAAATACACCATGAACTATAAAAGCACAGATGGCTGAGTGGTTTAAGCGTTTGACTTTTACTCAAAAGGTCAGTGGTTCGAGTCCAGGTTTGGATTACTTTTGCTTCTTTCATTCTTTTATTCTTGTTTTGTACTGGAGCTTTTTAGTTCCGATGTTTACATTTATCAATTAAAAGCATTTAATGACAAACTTCAAAACATGCCAAAATCTGTGAACAAGTCCCTTTGAAGTGGCTTGTTTAAACTTTGGTGACTGTTTGTAAGTATGTCATTATATGTGATAACATCACAAAAATCTTATTATACCCCGCAAACTAAGTTTGACGGGGTCTATTTGATGTTCACTGTCAGTAGCTCAATTGCGCCATTTAGTTTGTTTATTTTGACGGGTTATATTTGGGTCACCGTGTCAATATGTTGATAACTCCATTTGCTGGTTGGTTGGTTTTCTCTACATTTCTCAAGTTATTGAAATGAAACTCTAAAGGGACTGTCAACCACAAATGACGAAAAAGAAAAGTTCTAAAATACTGTATTTTTTTACAATTATTAGTTTATATTGATTAAAATATCACGACTGGTATATATAATTACTTGATTTTTTTTATAAATTTTTTTTTACTTTATTTTTGTATTTATTTATTTTTACTGGGTATGTCTACCAGGTAACTACCAGTTAACTATAAATAACGCAAGTAGATTTGTCATCATCGTCACATGGTAAACCCAGGAATGCAAATTGTGCATGCGTAGTGAATTGTTTATATTTTATATGTAAAATTATCAATCTACTTGCATTATTTAGAGTGTGTATATATCGTTATGTCACCTATTTTCGCAATGTACTTTCGATTTCACATCGCAAAATTTTATTTCGGAATATACTGAAAATATAAACTTTTTTTCAAGTAATTCAATATACCAGTCGTGATATTTTAATCAATATAAACTAATAATTGTAAAAAATACAGTATTTTAGAACTTTTCTTTTTTCGTCATTCGTGGTTTACAGTCCCTTTAAGTGATTTGTCTTTATGTCATCACAGTATGAAATGTTGAGATGGGTGAGACACATTTTTCATGCCCATTGAGCCACACTGCCCTAATTAGTTATGTGCCCTTGAACTTAAAACATAAATGTTTGAAGTTTGTGGAGCAAACTTATTTTACATCTCTCAAGTGAATGAATTGAAACTCTAAATATGTCATCACCATGAAGTGATGTACATATACTAGAACACATTATTCAGTGATATTTTTACAAATTTTCTCATCTGAGTCCTGGGACTTGATAACTTGCAAATCTATGAATTGAATTGAAAGAAAGAGTCCAAATATTAAACTAAATTATTTATTTAGAAATTACAATGCATTTTTGGGTCTCACATAATTCGAAACTTTGCATCCCCAGAGTTTTTTGTGAGTCCAGGAAGCGGGACTCGCAGGTAAAAAAAATCACTTTTATTAATGGCCATTGAACCACATTGTCCTGAGTTATGTGCCCTTGAACATAGCCATTTTTATGGCAGAAGCATAAAATG
This sequence comes from Dreissena rostriformis, assembly GCA_007657795.1. NCBI lineage: Eukaryota > Metazoa > Mollusca > Bivalvia > Myida > Dreissenidae > Dreissena > Dreissena rostriformis. The sequence goes on along the minus strand of VMBQ01000307.1, from coordinate 25,355 downwards.
TTTTATATGTTTTTGGAGCAAATTTATTTTACATTTCTCAAGCGATTGAATTGAAACTTGAAGTATGCCATCACCATGAACTCTGTGTACTTGACACATTGTTAACAAACAGTGGTCCACTTGTTCATGAGTTAACTCTTTCAGTGCTGGAACCGAATTTTGAAGGCCTTTGCAAACAGTTTGGATCCATTCTGTGGCGTTTCATCAGGATCCAAACTGTTTGCTATTCTGATAGTATTCTTTGGAAAAAAATCGAAGAAAATGCTAATTTTAGAAATTCAGCAGAGGACATTTTAGCAGACTACAAATTTCCCAGCATGCAAAGGGTTAAGTGTCCTTAAACTAATAGACATGCTCATGGCTGCTTTGCATGAGAATATTCAAGAACTAATTAACCCTTTGAGCGCTGGAACCGGATTTTGAAGGCCTTTGCAAACAGTTTGGATCCAGATGAGACGCCACAGAACGTGGCGTCTCATCAGGATCCAAACTGTTTGCTATTCTGATAGTGGTCTTAGAAAAAAATTCGAAGAAAATGCTAATTTTAGAAATTCAGCAGATGACATTTAAGCAGACGACAAATTACCCAGCATGCAAAGAGTTAAGAAAGAAACGTTGTTTTCTACACGATTTTAAATTGCATCCTCATGATTTCAAGGCTTTCACATAAAATTCTGAGCCATTTCAACTTGTATATGCGGGGTTACAAATTCATGTATATGGGGCTGAGGTTTTTACCATTTTTTCAAGTACATCATGTACTACATGTAATCCATTAATTGGTAGCAGTTTTATCAACAAAAGAACAGAAATTCTATAAATTACTCCATCACATAAATGTAGGGTTACAAACTCTTGTCAACTGCAATGCTTTTAACACGTCATAAACACAAAAGCTGATATTCTTGAACATTTCATGTCCTTTTAATGACAAAGTGCACACAGTGACGCAGCATCTGTGGTATTACTATTTGAATGACAGGGAACATATGTTTTGGGCTCTTATTTCACTGACTAATTATTTAGTTCATCGAACCACACGGTGACATGTGTTCTGTCTAAGATTTAATCTAAAAAATCTATCAGACGTAGTGACATGTGGTCCTGGGTTAAAAAAAGGGCTGTCTTACTCACTTAACCCATTTATGCCTAGTGGACTCTCCCATCCTTCTACATTGGATCAATTTATTTTCAAAATAAGGGATGTCTTGTATATTTATTTCTATATTTAAAATATTTCTTACAGAAAAATTTCTTAAAGCAAACAGCACAGACCCTGATGAGACGCCGCATCATGTGGCGTCTCATCTGGGTCTACGCTGTTTGCCAAGGCCTTTTTTGTAGACGCTAGGCATGAATGGGTTAATATTATTCATAGATTCTGCGTAAACATGTTCTTATTTCTGGCCAGGTCATCAAAAGTTTCATAATATGAGTCTCGCTCTCCGAAACCTGGGCTTAATGCATGTGCCTTAAGTGTCGTCTCAGATTAGCTGTGCAGCCTACACACAACACTTATCGTCTAAACTGGATTTTGGTGAAAAATATACTTCCTTTAAACAAAACATACAATTAATGGGGAAAGTGTTGTCCCTGATTTAAGCCAGTGCAGAATGCATAGCTTTATCGGGGACGACGCTAACGGACATTCATTAAGCCCTGTTTTCTCTAAAGTGCGGCTCATATGACAGAGGTACAATTGTATCTAGGAGTGTGAATTTTCCTCCGTTCAGCTCATTTCTTTCTCAGTGCAAGAATTGCTGAACAAATACATGTATTTTTTTTTATATTTTTTTTAAAGTGAACAATTTAAGTGGACCGAGTAACAATGTTAGGGTTTTTTCCAAAATCAAACTCCTGTACTTCAGACAGTTTTGATTAATCTGATTATAGTGCGAGGCACAATCGAAGGAAAAAGCCTAGAAGTAATTCCTTAGGGAAAAATCTCCATTTTAAAGTCAAGGAAAAAGCCTAGAAGTAATTCCTAAGGGAAAAATCTCCATTTTAAAGTTGTCAGAGTATTTTGCTTCTTATTGATGAACTGTAAGGCCAAGCTTCAAAATTGATTGTTTTTTCATTCACTATCTGGTGTTGCTGTTATTGGGTCAGAATGTTTGCATATAATATTTTTTTTGTTCAAATATAATAGCAAGTTCAAATGTGCACATTTTTTAAAAGAGCAAAAATTGATATAAATGCGCAATTATTGCCCTTCTCATATTTAGATTGTGTGACACTGGTGTAGAAATGCCGTCTACAATCTTGTAATCAATTGTAGAACAGTGATAACCATATAAGTCACCTGGCAAAAAATTGCTCTTTGCAGCAATCAATTTTGCTATCCTGTCTTAGGCAGGTGCCCCAAAAAATTTCCATCTGCTTTGCTTAACAGTGATAATGTCACAGATATCAACAGCAGCCCTTGCACCCTAATATGTTTGCTGATTTTTGTTATAAAATTCCATTGTCCTCTGTACAAGACGTACTGAAAGAAGGTGTTGAGTGTGAAAATGTTGTTAAACAGATCTTTAACCCTTTGCATGCTGGGAAATTTGTCGTCTGCTTAAATGTTGTCTGCTGAATTTCTAAAATTAGCATTTTCTTGGGATTTTTTTTCAAAGAATACTATCAGAATAGCAAACAGTTTGGATCCTGATGAGACGCCACGTTCTGTGGCGTCTCATCTGGATCCAAACTGTTTGCAAGGGCCTTCAAAATTCGGTTCCAGCGCTTAAAGAGTTATGAGCTACAATGGTTTCACACACCTCTTGATGGGTGTGCAACAGTGGTTAAAGTAAAATTTGATCTCCATGTACTGAAAGTTACCAAGCTTCAAACATACTGGTTATTGTTGATCTTTGCAGTGATCAATCAGGTTTCCATATTCATCTCATAGGTTACCATGGTTACTGTACATGTATAGAAACAAATAAATTAAGCCGCGTTCTGGAAAAATTGGGTTTAACCCTTTGCATGCTTGGAAATTTGTCGTCTGCTAAAATGTTGTCTGCTAAATTTCTAAAATTAGCATTTTCGTTGATTTTTTTTCAAAGAATACTATCAGAATAGCAAACAGTTTGGATCCTGATGAGACGCCACGTTCTGTGGTGTCTCATCTGGAGCCAAATTGTTTGCAAAGGCCTTTAAAATTCGGTTCCAGCGCTCAAAGGGTTAATGCATGTGTACTTTCCACCTAGACTGGATTTTCCTTTAAAAGAGACAATCTTTAAAATGAAAAATTCCATAAAAGCGTTAAGTTTGTCCCTGATTAGCCTGTGCAGACTGCATAGGCTAATCTAGGATGACACTTTACGCACTTGCATTACCACTAGTTTGCCAGAACAAAGCTAAATTGTTTATCATTTTTGTTTGCAGCAACAAATAAATTGGTTATAATTTCTGTTTGCAGCCATCAATCGTGTGACGCTGGTGGAGGCAGGTGCTCTCAGGGACCTCATCCCGTTACTGTACAGTGATAACGTAGAGGTCCAGTGCAATGCAAGCGGCTGTATCACCACACTGGCAACTACAGGTAGGTTCATTCAGGGATCTTATCCCGTTACTGTACAGTGATAACGTAGAGGTCCAGTGTAATGCAAGCGGCTGTATCACCACCCTGGCAACTACAGGTAGGTTCATTCAGGGATCTTATCCCGTTACTGTACAGTGATAACGTGGAAGTCCAGTGTAATGCTAGCGGCTGTATCACCACCCTGGCAACTACAGGTAGGTTCATTCAGGGATCTCATCCCGTTACTGTACAGTGATAACGTAGAGGTCCAGTGTAATGCAAGCGGCTGTATCACCACCCTGGCAACTACAGGTAGGTTCATTCAGGGATCTTATCCCGTTACTGTACAGTGATAACGTGGAAGTCCAGTGTAATGCTAGCGGCTGTATCACCACCCTGGCAACTACAGGTAGGTTCATTCAGGGATCTCATCCCGTTACTGTACAGTGATAACGTGGAAGTCCAGTGTAATGCTAGCGGCTGTATCACCACCCTGGCAACTACAGGTAGGTTTACGCGAAGTAGACTTTATAAAAATAAGCCTGTTCTGGAGAAACTAGGTTCAATGCATGTAAGGTTTATGGAATTGTTTGTTTAAATGAGGTCTCTTCAATATTCAGTGAATGCGGAAAGTGTCATCCCTATTCACTGTACCACAAGGTTTATTCTTTGCCTTTTCGCTGTTGAACAAGGTTTGTTCTTTGCCTGTTCACTTTACTACAAGGTTTATTCTTTGCCTTTTCACTGTTAAACAAGGTTTGCTCCTGGCCTATTCACTGTACAGCAAGGTTTGTTGTTGGCCTATTCACTGTACAATAATGTTTGTTCTTTGCTTTAGTACTATATCGCAAGGTTTGCACTTTTCCTATTTACTGTACCACAAAATTTGTTTTTATGCTCCCACAAAAGTTTTGGGGGGAGCATATAGTCGCCGCTTCGTCTGTCCGTGTGCTGTCGGGATTTTTGTCTGGGCTATTTCTCAGCAACTAATGACCGGAATTCAATGAAACCTAATGGGAAGCTTCACTACCAAGAGGAGATGTGCATATTATCAGCGAGTTCTGGTCGGATGATTTTTCACAGAGTTATGGCCCTTGAAATTTTCCATTAACTGTACATATAGTGCAATTCTTGTCCGGGCTATTTCTCAGCAACTAATGACGGGAATTCAATGAAACTTTATGGGAAGCTTCACTACCAAGAGGAGATGTGCATATTATCAGCCAGTTCTGGTCGGATGATTTTTCACAGAGTTATGGCCCTTTGAAATTTTCCATTATACATATAGTGCAATACTTGTCCGAGCTATTTCTCAGCAACTTATTACGGGAATTCAATGAAACTTTATGGGAAGCTTCACTACCAACAGGAGATGTGCATATTATCAGCCGGTTATGGTCAGATGATTTTTCACAGAGTTATGGCCCTTTGAA
>VMBQ01000307.1:0-19687 GCA_007657795.1 Dreissena rostriformis | reverse complement strand
TTAACCCTTTGCATGCTGGGTAATTTGTCGTCTGCTAAAATGTCGTCTGCTGAATTTCTAAAATTAGCATTTTCTTCGATTTATTTTCAAAGAATACTATCAGAATAGCAAACAGTTTGGATCCTGATGAGACGCCACGTTCTGTGGCGTCTCATCTGGATCCAAACTGTTTGCAAAAACCTTCAAAATCCGGTTCCAGCACTCAAAGGGTTAAAGAAACTCCTTTACAGTTTTAAGAATATTCTTTATTTTTAGACTCAGGTCTTAGAATTGGTTGTTGAATATGGGGCCCGATTTATTACTTTAATTGATTGAATTCATTAATTCATCTTTAGTTAATTTAATTCATTAATTCATTTAATTTCCAGAGGAGAATTGAAGTGATCTAGGTGTAGATGGGGCCATACCGATACTCATATCCACACTCCAGTTTCTGGGATTATTGGGCTTAATGCATGTGTGTAAAGTGTCGTCCCAGATTAGCCTGTGCAGTCCACACAGGCTAATCAGGGACAACACTTTCTGCTTTAATGGAAGTTTTCGTTTAGAGGAAGTCTCTTCAAAAATCCAGTTTAAACGAAAAGTGTTGTATCTGATAAGCCCGTGTGGACTGCACAGGCTAATCTGGGACGACACTTTAGGCACATGCATTAAGCGCAGTTTTCCCAGAACGAGGCTATATTTATTAATTCATCTATTTTGCAGAGGAGAATCGAAGTGATCTCGTGGTAGATGGTGCCATTCCGATACTCATAGCAGCGCTCCAGTCCACCTTCGACCACGACGTGCAATATTACTGTTGTGCCGCCCTCAGTAACCTGGCTATCATCGAGAAACACAGGATCATGATGGTTGCCGTGGGTTACAACGATGTCATCATTCTTATGATACGACTGTTGGCTTCAAAGTTTGAGCGAGTATGTCAGTTTGTTGTTTGTGAAGAGAACTTTGTGTTAGAAGTTCAAAAAGGGGACAGTGCTACCCTTGCTCAAAATTTTCTTAAGCCAAATTTACAGAAGAAATTAATCATTTTGGCTCTTTTATGGGTTTTCATGAAAAAAAAGTTGTAGCCAAAGATAATTATCTTCAGCCAAATTTGCTGATATGTAGCCATTGGCGAATTTTGAGAAATGCATCATCAGCCATGAACAACTATTTACGTTATAGGATAGTTTAGGCCAAAAAAAGCTTAAAATAAAATTAGTAAGTGTATTTGTGTTTTTTTTTTATTAACCCTTTGCATGCTGGGAAATTTGTCGTCTGTTAAAATGTTGTCTGCTGAATTACTAAAATAAGCATTTTCTTTGATTTTTTTCAAAGAATACTATCAGAATAGCAAACAGTTTGGATCCTGATGAGACGCCACGTTCTGTGGCGTCTCATCTGGATCCAAACTGTTTGCAAAGGCCTTCAAAATCCGGTTCCCGCACTCAAAGGGTTAAAGATTTTGTTATTTCATTGCAAAATATATCAACATTTATCTAAAACCTCTCATGTTAAAGTTTTTCATCTATTTGCAAATATTTGTTTGTTGTAACGTAAAGTGCACAATGTCATTTGAATTCAACCTTATTTCATGTTTTCAGATAAAGTGCCAAGCATGTTTCGTCCTGAGGAATTTAGCTTCTGATGGTACGTACAACTTTGGTATTACCGTACAATACCATGTATTATGTGCAGTATTCTAAAATTTTAATTTAAAAATTGATAAAAAATGGCAGCCTACTTTGCCAGTTTTTTTATATAAGAAAACCAGGGGTGTGATTTTTTCTTCTTTCAGCTGATTTCCTCCCTTTTAATGTCAAACTTATTCTACAAATAATTATAAACTTTTCTGGATCTATAAAGAAATGAAGAGTTTAGTTGAACCCTTTAAGGGGGGTAGGGCTTTTTCCTCCCCTGAGGTGGTCCTTAAATCACACCCCTGAAAACCTTTTTCACTCCCTTTTGGATTAAAATTGTGTGATTGTTATACATGGTTGAGCGTTATACATGGTAAAGTATGGTAGATTTGTGAAATGTTTTTTTAATTCATGACGCGATACATTAATATGGTTATGCTGCAAAATTAATCCTCCGCTCTTTTGGGGGTTGGATTATAAGAATAGTGTTTTGTAATCAAGCTTCAAAAAGAAACTGGGTTTTGTATTATATTTTAGTTAAAAAAATAAGATTTACATGCTTTTTTACTGGTCTTAATTTATTTTTCTCTGGCTCAACACTTATTTTGGCCACATGTGCCTTTCTATCAATATTAAATTCATACCTTTCTGATAACTTTTAATTTCAGTGGATTCTGTTTGTGTTATTCAAGTCCCACTGGCGCAAAATAACACTAATAGTTTTAGTTGTGTCTGTTTATGCAATATCAAGTCCCAAAAGCAATTTTTCCAACTTATTACTTATTTAATTCCAGTTGAACACCAGAGCTTGATTGTGCAATATAAAGCCCTGCAGGCTCTGCACCGATGTCTCAAGCATTCCCGTAAAGAAACGAGGTCTGCAGCCATGGCTTGTCTACGTAACCTGTCCATACACAAGGCTAATGAGGTATGCATTATATAAGTGTACCTCTCAATGCACAAGGCTAATGTAGTACGAGGTATAACACGTACCTCTCCATACACAAGACTACAGAGGTATGTGCTATAAATTGAACCTTGCCATGCCTTGATGATCCTTACTGCATCTGTTTTTGGAAGTTATGGCACATATAAAAACCGCAAATCTCTGTTTCGCGACTCATATATTACAATGTCTAGTGTTGGGAATTGGTCTTCAACAAATAATGATCAAGGTATTTGCCATAACTTTCCTACTTTATCATGACGTTTACGTTAATATTAATTTTCTTTGATGATTTAAAGGTATGTTATAAAAAAAATCTGACACTTGTTGTTGTTCAATACCATGATTTATCAACTGGTCCAGGAAATCTGTTAGAAAACATGCCAAAGGCTAGCTTACCAACAAAATCAATGAACTCGCTTTATAAAATATGTTATGAAATGGCAACTTGTGTTATATCCTATATATAGTATTTTTAGCTCGGCTGTTTTGGAAGAAAACCCGAGGTATTGTCATAGCCCCCTCATCTTCTGCTTCGTTGTCGTCGTAGTTGTAGTCGAAAAACTTTAACATTGGCCATAACTTTTGCAATATTGAAGATAGCAACTTGATATTTGGCATGCATGTGTATCTCATGGAGCTGCACATTTTGAGTTGTGAAAGGTCAAGGTCAAAGTCATCCTTTGGCATCCGCTTGACGGTGCTCTAGTTACACATCATTATGGTGCCTTCAACAAACGAGAGAAACACAGGTCCTTCTTAGCCTTTTAATTTTTTCATTTAATACATGTTTATCTTGAGTCTTCAATGTGTTTTATAGAGAGCGATTCTGTCCAGTGAAATCCTCAAGGACCTGTTTGATGTGTTATGCGACGGCGCCGTACCAGAAGCACAACGTCATGCGGCGGGTACCATACGTAACCTCGCAGTTGGGGAGCATGTCAAGGTATGCAACTTATGCTCCATTGGTAGTTGTCGGCTCAGGTACTACTTAAAAGTACCCGGGTACTAAATATACTGCAATGTACATGTACACAGTGTAAGAAAATTACGCTTAAAGGCACCCAGCAATACCTCCGGAATTTTAAGTATATTTTCCGTACCTCAGGTACTTTGTAGTATACTTAAGACTACCCAGGATACTTTTAAGTAGTACCTGAGCCGACAATGACCAATTGGGCGCCACTTACAAGAAACTTCCTTTTGACAACTAGGCATTTGATTTGTTGTAACTGGTTGACTTCTTATTCAAATTAAACTTAAATTTCAATTTAATTTAAATTTCTTCCGTCATCACAAACCATTGCTGTGATTAATTGTTAATTTGTTTTTCATTTAGGGGTTTAATTAGTTATTAACTATTCCCATTTTCATTTTTGACTGCAAACCATATATTAAAAGTTCAATTATACAGAAAATTGCACTGATTTGCCATAATTAAGAAAAAAATCCAAACTTGAAATCCTTCCAAATCATTTTACTTGTGATGGCAGTGGTTACTATTAACATACAGGGCTGATTACTACTGCATGGAGTTTGGTATGGGATTTTTATTAATAATAAAATAACAACTGGCCATTCTCACATTACCTCTGATTCAGTTAGGGCATTCGTTAGTTGTGGGCTTAATTAGTTTCAGTGAGTGCTTGCAGGTTAACCCACACAGATTAATACTGGTAGGTTAGTTTGAATCTATTAAATTTTGCTAAGATGCACCAATCAGATTAGGCTTAAAGAGACACCGGCAAATCCGTACACCCCATCTTGTCAAAGATGTTATAATATTTTCTATTCATTGCCATCCCAAATAAAATAACAAGCATAACACATGTTTAACCTATTTTCAGGAATTGACAGACCTTAACTGCCTGGAAAGGCTGGGTACAGTATTGTTGGATATAGAGACCAACCATGCAGTATTAACAGAGGTGACTGCAGCATTGGCAGTGATGGCTGATGAAGGTATGTGAGTGTCACATTGTAACATTTTAATATAAAGTTCTAATTTACAATAAACTCAAAAAGAAAGAATAGTTTACTTCATATTTCTATGAATTTGTTAGAAAAAATGTGTTGTAATGTCATATAATACTTTTTTTGCGTGTATACCTGTTAAAAATTGTAAAAAATGAACAAAGTACAAGCTTTATCACTCAGTAACATTCGTGTCATAACATGAGCCACTTTACTTTAATACTCTTAACTATTTCCCGCTCAGAATCAAAGTGAAAATGCCTAAATACAACCAGCATAAAACCAGAACAGCCTGCGAGTAACTCGCAGTCTGTTCAGGTTTCATGCTGTTTGCTGCTCATCAGTATTTTTAGGGTTAAAAAAATGAAGCCTTCACAACTTGAAAGTATTAAGAGAAGTATTTAGTTTAATTGATTTTCTAAGGGGCTACAAATGAGTCAAAGTGGGTATCAGAGTGGTTGAAATCAATCAACTTGCTTTATTTCCCCTATGTATGTCTGTTCCAATACTCTAAGAAGCAATCGACTGGCGTTATTTTCCCAGTTGTATGCCTTAGCCCCAATACTCTTAAAAACAATAGACTTGCATAATTTCCTCTATATATCATCGCTGTTCTTCAAAAACCGCGTAAGTCAATTTTTATAACTTTTCAATAGACAAAAAAAAAACATTTTTAAAATAATTGTTGAAGTTTTAAAATATAATAATTTAGATAGTCTATGTCAAAATGGGCATACTTTTTATGTATGAAAATATAAAGGCCTGTAGTTGTCATTTTTATTCTAAAAATGGACTTTTTCTCTTTAATATTTTATATATTGAAATATATAATATTTGGTTCCTTTTTTTAGAAATACGCTTTCTCCAAGAAAATTGAAGTTATGATTGTTCAGTTGTTGAAAAGTTATCCCTTATATACGCGGTTTGTGAATTAATTTTAAGTGACATATCACAAACCATTAACTACAAGTTACGCTTAAATGATAGTGTTTAAGAACAAAATTAATTGCCACAGTATGCTCAACGCAATACCGATAAAAAAAATCCTCGCTAGTCGGTAAACCGAAAATACGCAGTTTTTGCAGAAACAATTAGTGCACCAATGAGTGTTCAGGATTTTCTAACGTGCTCATAACTATGCCTTCCGATAGGATATTAAATCCAGTATTTTCGCAGAAAATCACCCGTGAAACCGCCGTTCTTTTAAAAACAAATAACAATTTGCGCCATATTTGACTTACACGGTTTTCGAACAACAGGGACGATATGCCTAATACCCTTAAAAACAATAGACTTGCATAATTTCTTCTATATGTGCCTAATATCCTTAAAAACAATAGATTTGCATTATTTCATATATATATTCCTAATACCCTTAAAAACAATAGACTAGCATAATTTCCTCTATATATGCCTAATACCCTTAAAAACAATCGACTTGCATAATTTTCCCTATGTATACCAAGTTCCCTTAAAAACAATAGACAAGCATTATTTCCCCTATTTATGGCTAGTTCCCTTAAAAATAATCAACTAGCTTAATTTCCCCTATGTATGCATGTTAAAAATCGATTGACTAGCGTAATTTCTCCTTCCTGTTCCAGACCAGGTCAAGCATCGACTCATGGTGATGAACGAGGGTAAGGTGTTTGTGAAGTTGGTCACTATGGTGACACTCTCGACCAATCAGGAAGTGCAATACAATAGTGCAGGGATCCTTGGACAGTTGGCTATGATTGGTAGGTATAATTTAATAACGGTGGTTTCATTTATGTTTAGTTGACATAAAATTTTGTGGTTTCATAAATTTGGGCATATTCGTTGCAACTTAAATTCGCGGGTATTTAATTTTTGCAAAAAATCTGAAGTATGCATTTTCTGTGTTCTCCTCTATGTTACACCACTTAATTTACACTAAATAAAAAATTGTGTCAATGATCTGCAGTGTCAAATGCTAACATCCAATAAGCAGAATAATATGGCAACAAACAGTCCAATAAGCGGCACCTTTCTTGTCTTATGTAAAACAGGGGTGCTATTAATGACAGTTTGACATGACTCCAATTAACAATTTACAAACTGCCAATTGAGCATTGCTGACAAGTACCTTTGCAATATGTGGTCAGTTTTACCTTAATTATTTTTAAACAAGTAGCGTCTTTTTATTGTTGGAAGATCTTCATTTAGTAGTATCCTAGCTCAAAATACTTTCAAATACCAAAAAAGCAATAGCAGAGAATAAATTTGTCAAAATCCTTCAGCATTTTTTTTTTCATTTATATAACGCATATCCTTATTTTAGAACGATTTTTTCCCATCCCTATGCCAAGATATATCTCCTGCATTCAGCAGTGCGTCTCGGCACCCGGGTTAGCTCGAGCTTACTGAGACCTCTCCTGTTTGCTTCTAGTTTGAATGCACTTTTTCAATTGCGCTGAAGTGTAAATCAAGGGAGCAAATACATTAACCAACATGTGGTCAAAATTATGTCTGACATCGTCAATTGTATCCAAGGAATAACACTGGTTTCAAAGTATTCAAACTTTGTTTGTTTTGCTTGTTACACCAACACGCCATCTTGTAGTGAATCATTTCTCGTTAGTATTTTATGCTCTTTTTCTTCCAGATATCCCCTCACCACTGAAGACAAATAATCTGAAGGGGATTCTGTTGTTTATTGACAAGTTCTTGAAGTCCACAGATTCAAACTTTGTCCACATTGGTCTTTGGACTTTATTGCAGTTACTTAAAGGTATTGTGTTTTCTTATGGCTTATTAATGCTTGATTGACCATTGTTCTCTTAATAATACTACAATGTACCCCGGGTACGGAAAATATACTAAAAAGTACCCAAGAGGATGACCGGGTGCCTTTAAGTGAATTTTCCGTACCTTGGGTACATTGCAGTATACTTGAGAGTACCGGGGTACTTTTAAGTAGTACCTGATCCGACAACGACCAATTGTGCTTTATTATTGCATTCGTAACAATACGCACAAATTTTGATTAACAAATTGACACCTCATACAAATAAAAAATCTACGACTAATAACTAGGAAATGTGTAGAAGTAAATAGAATATGTATAACTAATAATAATGAAATGCATGTAAGTAAATAGAATAACTGTAAAATATAAGTATGAAAAACATATAAGAAGATATAATAACTATTACTAATAATTATGAAATGCATATAACTTAAAAAAATGACTATACCTAACATTTATGAAATGAATACATGTAAATAGAATAACTATTCACTGCCACACCAATTATAATAGTTGTTTGTTTAAAATGCTTTGGAAAACAATTAATTTATTTTATTGTTTTGAATGTTAACTTGGTTTTATCTTAACACATAAATTTCCAGTACGATATAAAAATATCAAATCAGTCAGTCATCAATCACAGTGGCATAATCAATAAGGTGTCCACCTATCAATCAGGAGGTCTGTGATTGGATTCTTATTCTGGAGGCATTCTCAAGGCCTTCTTATGTATGGGTTCTACTGAAGAAACAAACTCTTTATGACACCAAGCTTGGGTTCTACCGAGGAAACAGACTCTTAAAAAAAAAGGGTTTCTACCATGGAAACAGACTCTTAAGAAGTCTTAACCTCATGTTAACAGTGAGCTAAAATAAACAGGATTACACTAATGTTGTTCACATGATTTGCATCTTATAATTTATCAAAAATACTTGCTAAGGTCAGTTTGTATTCAACATTTTAGACGAGTTTTTCCTGCAAGCGTTCAGAGACCATGCAATAGACCAAGTCGTCAAGAAGCTCACTGTTCAGGTTTTCCCTGGTTCCATTTTGGAGCTGGCTGCTAAAGTCCTACATCGGCTCAGTGGAAGTCCAGATTCCTCGGCCTCAAGCAGTGATTAAGAAATCAAATGAGCCTCGTTCTGGGAAAAGGGGGCTTAATGTATCTCAGTGGAAGTCCAGATGCACCAGTATCAAGCAGTGATTAAGTTATCAAATGAGCCTAGCTCTGGGAAAAGGGGGCTTAATGCATGTGCATATAGTGTCGTCCGAGATTAGCCTGGGTAGATGCACAGGCTAATCAGAAACAACACGTTTCGCCTACACCGATTTTCGTTTAGAAGAGACTTTGTTTATTTGAAAATCCATATACCAATAAATTGTCATCCCAGATTAAAATAAAAGAAGAGATTAGCTTTTGCAGACTGCACAGGCTAATATGGGATGACACTTTACGCAAATGCTTAAAACCCAGTTTTCCTAGAACGAGACTCGAGTAATCAAACGCCGTTTACACTAGTATCATTTAATGCAGGTTTAACATTCATCTGCAATGAAAGAAGTGTTTATTTATTCTTAGCAGAATGATAATTGATCATTTACAGGTTCGTCGAAGTATAATTTAAGTATGGTAGGTTCTGGTTAAGTCATGGGTTCCTGTTGAGTCGTGGGGATAGAGATCGCATGAAATCCCTTGATAAAACGTTTGCACATGATGCAGTTTGTTCAGAAAATTGTTTTGACACATTCACCATCGTTTTTCTGATAAAAAAGCAACAAAAATGTGTTAATATTTTAATTCATGATAACTTGATACGTTATTATCAAATATTTTCTCCTTTATGTGTTGTTCATATAGTGTTTCTAAGTAACATACAATCTATTATTTATGAGTATTTTCCACACCACATCGTCTGTTGACAATTTTTCACAAGAAATGAACCTTCCCTGCAATGTCAGTTTAAAGGCTATTTATAGTATACAAATCTTGAATCTCTGGCAGCCAATCAGAACCCACGGCTCAACAGGAAGCTTATTTCATAATGGCAGTTTGACACTATCAACACAATCGATTATTTTGATGTTTAAAGACGATAAACATTTGGAAAAAAGTAACAAATCTTAAAGAAGAAAGGTTAATAATTTTTTTCATAATGATTCATGGTCATATATTTATAAAATATTTGTGATGTAATATCTTTATGAAAATTACCCACGACTTAACCAGACTATAGCATACTCTTAGATAAAAGAACGTTAAATTTTTTCGTTAGAAGACATTGTTATTTATTCTTAGCTTAAAAAAATTCATTAGAAGAAATTGTTATTTATTCTTAGCTTAAAGAACATAGATAATAAAGAGCATATACATGCTAGCAATTTTTTATTTTTTTTAAGCTGAAACTACATTAACCTGCGATAAAAACATGTTCTTTATTTTGGTATGAAGAAACATTCTCTTGCTATCAAAGAAAGTTTATATTTCATTTGGCTGAAACAAGATTCACTTGCTTTTGTAAGAATGTTTTATCATTGATAGCTGAAAGAAACTCGTTTGAAACAATCTCCAAATATGGCATATTGTACTGCAACATGAGGACTTTGTTTGATAACTGGTACAGCTTTACACACTTGACAGTGTTCTTGAAATTTTCATACTAGTTCTGACAACATATTAGCTTCAGTTGATCGTTCATGAAAGAAATATGAACTTCGATGCAAAAGAACATTTGTCTACAAGAATTTACTCGCTTATTGTTGCAAAAGATAAAAAAAAAAAAATAGGTTTAAAAAAAATGTGAAATTGCTTTATTTATATTCTGTAATCAAACATATCAAGCTTGATCTATATGGGAATTTCAATGTACAACAATAGTTAAAATGCAATGAGGTTAGATTTTGTCAAAACTTTGTAAGCAATAGCATTCAAATATCACTTGATTGCTATATTGAAAAACGATCAATATATTTGTCAAAAAGTATGGTAGACCGAGATTCAGATGGTTTAAAGTATTTCAACTTAATAGGTGATCACATGTTTTATTTATTTCTAATGTTAGTGTATACCTTGGTAAATAAAGAATTTTGGTTGTGAAAGGATGTTTCTTTCAGCTTTTATGAGGTGATTTTCATTGGTTTAAAAAAAAAAATATTATTTTTTTTTATCTTGGCCAAATTTTTACTGGTGAGTTTTTATTTCTATTTTATGCGATATTATTACTGATAACAATCAAGTTAATGATAATTCTCTCCCATTCCTGCCAGTATTTATATTTACACTTTGTATTTGCTTTTACACATGGTTTTTTACCTTTTATATGCAATCATTTTATTACAAAGGGCATTATTGTTTGTACTGGTGTATGGATTTTTGTTGTATGGTAATGTGTTTTGAATACATGATGTTTTATATAGGATACATCATAGGCGTTGTATATGAATACATTGTGCAATGTTTTTATTATCAACATGTTTATGCTATTATTTTATCGGTCTAATTTTAATGAAGGCAATATTTAAATGTGCATATTTCTACATTCTAAAGTCATTATGCAAAAACTGACATTAAATCGTATAAATATAACAAAATCATTATAAGAATTATCTTACATAAAGCTGTTTTGTACATTTTTATCTTAAAGGTATGTCAAGATATGCAGTGTTTCATTCATATTTTTAGCTCGGCTGTTTTCAAAGAACAACTTTGAAACTTCATATGTAGATGCACCTTGATGAGTTCTACACGCCACACCCATTTTTGGGTCACTAGGTCAAAGTTCAAGGTCACTGTGACCTCTTATGTAAAACTTTAACATAGGCTCTAAAATCACAGTGCTTGAGCCACCTACAACTTTGAAACTTCAGATGTAGATGCACCTTGATCAGTTCTACACGCCACACCCATTTTTGGGTCACTAGGTCAAAGGTCAAGGTCTTTGTGACCTCTTATATAAAACTTTAAAATAGGCTCTAACCATGTATTTATTTATTCAAAACTGCACCCACAGCCGAGGGTTGGCACCCGCTATGCGGTGCTCTTGTTAAAGATAAGAAGGTACAATGACTATGCATTAATCGGCTTGGAAAACTTTAAAGCTTCACATTTAATCTATTTTTGAAGCACACGGCTTTTAGTCGGTTGTGAACGTTTTTATGACAAATAAGCAAACGTTTATTTCGGTGTATACATAAATAAGGCAATTAAATCTCAGGAAAAGGTTTGTTAAGTATTTTACAATGCCGTTTGTAGCAGTTTTTATACAATGAAGTATGTTTATATAATAATAGTATAGGTCATATGTTATTTTATATTTAGTGTTGTTTTGATAGTTGNTTATTTATTAATAGCTCAAGAGCATATACATGCTAGCAATTTTTTATTTTTTTAAGCTGAAACTACATTAACCTGCTATAAAAACATGTTCTTTATTTTTGTATGAAGAAACATTCTCTTGCTATCAAAGAAAGTGTTATATTTAATTTGGCTAAAACAAGATTCACTTGCTATTGTAAGAATGTTTATTCATTGATAGCTGAAAGAAACTCGTTTGAAACAGTCTCCAAATATGGCATATTGTACTGCAACATGAGGACTTTGTTTGATAACTGGTACAGCTTTACACACTTGACAGTGTTCCTGATATTTTCATACTAGTTCTGACAACATATTAGCTTCAGTTGATCGTTCATGAAAGAAACTTCGATGCAAAAGAACATTTGTCTACAAGAATTTACTCGCTTATTGTAGCAAAAGATTTAAAAAAAAAAAACAAGTTTTAAAAAATGTGAAATTGCTTTATTTATATTCTGTAATCAAACATATCAAGCTTGATCTATATGGGAATTTCAATGTACAACAATAGCTTACTTGCAATGAGGTTAGATTTTGTCAAAACTTTGTAAGCAATAGCATTCAAATATCACTTGATCGCTATATTAAAAAATGATCAATATATTTGTCAAAAAGTATGGTAGACAGAGATTCAGAGGGTTTAAAGTATTTCATATTATCCCTTTGAGCGCTGGAACCGGATTTTGAAGGCCTTTGCAAACAGTTTGGATCCAGATGAGACGCCACAGAACGTGGGGTCTCATCAGGATCTAAACTGTTTGCTATTCTGATAGTGGTCTTTGAAAAAAAGTGAAGAAAATGTTGATTTTTGAAATTCAGCAGAAGACATTTTAGCAGACAACAAATTTCCCAGCATGCAAAGGGTTAATAGAAGATCACACGTTTTATTTGTTTCAAATATTATTGTATACCTTGGTAAATAAAGAATTTTGGTTGTGAAAGGATGTTTCTTTCAGCTTTTATGAGGTGATTTTAATTGGTTTAAAAAAAAAGTATTATTTTTTTATCTTGGCCAAATTTTAACTGGTGAGTTTTTAGTTCTATTTTATGCGATATTATTACTGATAACAATCAAGTTAATGATTATTCTCTCACAATCCTGCCAGTATTTATATTTACACTTTGTATTTGCCTTTACACATGGTTTTTTACCTTTTATATGCAATCATTTTATTACAAAGGGCATTATTGTTTGTTCTGGTGTATTGATTTTTGTTGTATGATATCGTGTTTTGAATATATGTGTATGAACACAAGAGTGCATTTTTTTTTTATTATCAATGTATCTATAGGTCTAATTTTTATGACTGTACATGTAACTGTGCATGTTTCTACATTCTTAATTATGTAATTATAAGAAGTAATTATGCAAAAACTGATATTAAATCGTATACATATAATACAAACATTATAAATATTACATAACGTTAAGCTGTTTTGTACATTATTATCTTAAAGTTATTCTCAACATATTTAGTGTTTTTTAAATTTGTATTATTATATATTTAGGAAGGTAAAATGACTATGCATTTATCAGCTTGGAAAACTTTAAAGCTTCACATTTAATCTAATTTTGAACCACACAGCTTCTAGTCGGTTGTGAAAGTTTTTTATATAAGTTAAACAAGCGTTGATTTCGGAGTATACATTAATAAGGCAATTACATCTCAGGAAAAGGTTTGTTAAGTATTTAATTATGTCGTTTGTAGCAGTTTTTATACAATGAAGTGTGTTTTTAATAATGTTAGTGAAGATGATATGTAAGTATATATTTGGTGTAGTTTTGATAAAGTAAGATATGGTTGTTGTGGTCGTATTTATTGTGAACTAGTAGTTGTTAACAACTTTAAAGGAAATAAATGTTATTGTTTAGAAATCTGGTGGTGTTAACGATGACGATTATCAAACATTGTCAAATGATATTGTATTATTGTTTATGTACTTGCGTCGCAGTAAGTCTGTATTCAATTATTTAGGTGTGCATTGTATGTGTTAATATTTATATATTGTTTGAAGGTCAACAATAAACATTCCTTTGTGTGGAGAGTACTGTTTTTATTTTTGATTCTTCACACATGATACTTTTATAGCTGGTTTGGTTGCGAGTAGAAAGCATCAATGACACTGGGCCATGTGTCACAACAAACATGTGTGCATATGTGTCGCGTTTTGAGAAAACTGGGCAAAATGCATGTGCGTAAAGTGTCGTCCCAGATTAGCCTGTGCAGTCCGCACAGGCTAATCAGGGACGACACTTTCCGCCTAAACTGGATTTTCGCTAAGAAGAGACATTATTCAAACGGAAAAATTCCATAAAAGCGGAAATTGTCGTCTCTGATAAGCCTGTGCGGACTGCACAGGCTAATCTGGGATGACACTTTACGCACAAGCATTATGCCCAGTTTTCTCAGAACACGACTCATATAAGGTTTCAGATACGACATAATTCTATAATAAACAAATTGATGTTAATGGTCAGTTTGTTTATGAAATGAAGGAAATGAATTTGTTATATCTCGCTGCCGAAACGATTCTGTCAATTGAATGGTTATATCTCCACGCAAAAAATCTCCTGTGAATTAAATGTGTTATAAATCCATATCAAAACCCCTCATGTCAATTGAATACCCCAGTGATCGGGGGAAAAATGTTAAGCGCCTCTGAACGCACATACTGTATGAAAAGGACGCTATATAAATGTGGTAAAAAAAAAGAAAAGAATAAGTTATATCTCCATGGCAAAACCTATCTGTCAATTGAACGTGCTATATCTTAATGCCAAATACAAATGAATGTTATACATGTATATTTACATGCAAAACCCTTTCTGTTAAATAAATGCGTTATATCACCATGTCAAAAACCTGCTGTCAAATGAATATGCTATACTGTCCAACCTGACTAGCGGTCACCTGAGAACAGCGTTCAATCTCGATTCCCCACCGCCGAAAATCATTCTTTATTACACCGGAGTATAACGGTCACCCGGGTATAGCGGACAACGGCAAGTATATTTCCACGCAAAAACCCTTCTGTCCATTAAATGTGTTACAAGTCCATGCCAACATTCCTCCTGTCTAATATCTCCATGCAAACGACCTTCTATCAAATGAATTTGTTATATCTCCATGCCAAAATCCTTCTAGGTGAAGTTCGAATCTGGTGAACGTGCGTCCAAATACTAGGTCAACAGGTTAAATCTTGAACAAAAAAAAAATGAAATAACTGAAGACTCCTCATTTATTACTCTATCTTGATTAATTTTTGTCATAATGTTTATTATACGAAATCCAGTTTGAGTTCTAATGTAGGACACGTGCGTCTTAAAACTAGGTCACAATGTCAAATCTTAGAAAAACCTTATTATCACTATAGAGGCCACATTTATGACTCGAGCTTAATGAAACTTGGTCAGAATATTTATCATGCCAATATCAAGGCCTAGTTTGAATCTGGATCACGTACGTGGTCAAATACTAGGAAAACCTGAAGAGGCAAGAATTAAGACTAATTCTTGACGAAACATAGTAACAGCGAGGTAAGCAAAACCTTGTCAAGTATTAATTTACGATTGTCATTCAAGGTCAAGATCATTATTCAAGTTCTAATGGATAATCCTGATAAAATACTTCTGTTTTATTTTCGCTCCATATCGTCAAAAATGTACGAAAGGATTTAAATATGTTTTCGGATTATTAATACTCTCCGTTATCAGACAATACGGCTTGTATATGGCCGGTCGCTTGTATGGCCTATTTCAAGGTAACAGTTAAATGTCAACTATATGTTTTTGTATTTCGCATTCTTGTGTAATAGTTACTTCCATTTTTTGACATAAACTTGATATAATTAATGTTAACATTAAAAAACTATATACGTCATGTAAATAAGAAAATACCTTTGTCACCGTCAACAACTTCATTTGCCAAATGCTTAAAAGTAACTATTTATATTTTAAAAACACTGGCAAAGTCGCAATATACAATTAAGGTATATGACCGTATATCATTAATGGATGAATATGATCGAAGTAATATAGTCAACAGTGTACTCATTTATTTCCATTCAATCATTCCACAAACAATGAAGAAGGATTGATGTTGTCACAGTTTAAGGTCTGAAAAACAATAAATGGTCAATGATTACATCTACATCTACGTGGTACGTTAACCTGTCATCACTGACAATGATTTAACGGTGCGCAAGAAAAAGGTTAAAACGTGTGAAGTGGAAATATAGCATCGGTCAAGTACGGTTGCAAAAGTAAAAGATGATAAAAGAAATAAGATACCAACTACTACTCTCCATCAGAGTGACCAATCCAGCTTGCGTAGCGCAACCAGGGTACAAGTACTGATTACACACGATTTATCAATAAATTCAATATATTAAAAATACACGAAAACTTCTTACAAACCGGTGGTTACATAGTTATAAACAATATTTTGTGCGTTCAAGTTCATTGCATTCTATAAACACGACGAAATCATATCTTACCCATTTTTCTCGCAAATGAAATAAAAAAGTTTCGAGCACGTGTCATCGTCCCAGCCGGCATGCCAATTCAAACGTAAACAGTTTTCCGACGCTCCTAAGTTGTTTGGTTCGCCTGTCTGCCAGCGAGTATATGCATTGCTGTAATGTTTCTTGGAGTTTGCCCACATCCAGTCGCCTTCGTAGCCCAGGAATGTTCCGCCAACCCAGAACACTTTTGCAAGTAAAAAGACAATCGGCGTTCAAATTAATATTGATGTGATTGATGTCCTTATTTTACATCTGCGGGACAAAGATGATTGGTAGCGTATTCTCGAATCCCTGATTTTTTCTTTCTAGCTATTGACGAACATTCGAGAACATCAGCTCATTCGGACACCATATATAGAACGATAGGTTTATTCGGCACATACATGTTAAATAATAACATTTACAATTTTAACAGAAGCTTAAAACAAATTTACTTAAAAACAAACACATATATATATTGAGCACAAAAATATCACAGATTAAATTGACTTTATGAGGAATAAATTTGAGATACATTTACATGTTGACGTTTTGTGCTTCAGATGGAACTTTAGCTTTATTTCATTTATCAATTTGGTATTTCAGATTGATAACTATTAGTTTATTATAGTGTGATATACGGACATGTACTGCCAGGAAAGCCTTTGAAAGTCTTGCGACTTATTTCCAAAGGGGTCCTTTACATTACTGCTTCTTATAGAACATAAACTTAATTGCAGCAAGCTACACACATATTATTTTGAAGTGTAAAAACAACAACAACAACAATAAAAAAACAGGGGATATCCAAACACTTAAAAAAAAACAACACAGTCGGCCATGCTCAACCCTAAAGGTACTTGTTAAGAAAGTGTTGTTTGGCTTCTTTTTTGAATTTGAAGTGATTATTTATACCTTGAATAGAGTATGGAAGGGCACTCCAAGTTAAAACACAATTATAATAACAAGTTGAAGCTGTTGCTGACTTTATGTCAGGAACAAAGAAATTACACTTGCTCTTTCTTGTGCAGTAGCTATGAACATCGGATTTCTTAATAAAGTTTTCTTTCATGTACACTGGACATTTGTCATAAAATATTTTATTTACATGATTTAGACTCAGTTGTTTGACTCTATCATTAAGTTTTAACATTCCTAGTTTGTGAAAATCTGAGCACAATGTATTTGAAATTAACTTCAATTAACTTTAACCCCCTAGTTTCGGAAAATATATATTAATAAAACATAATCTAAATACTTATTGCGTGGCAAAAACAGATTGTTGTATTCATTCAGTACGCACCAAAGACTAATAGTAGTACAAAACACATCCTAATATTTTATTTTCGAGCCTTTTTTTTTAAAGATATTTCTTGTTTTGGTTAACATTTTATGATACATATGCAATTTTCTAACTTTTTGTCATCACTAATATCTTGCTTTACCATCCGATTGCCTGTACATGAAGCCAATACTCCAATTGACACATCCCTAATTAGGACATTGATGATTAAAATTTAAACAATAACAATAACACACATTTAGGAGTTGAACCGGTTGAACAAAAACTGTTTTACGAACTAGCAAATATGTCGACCCAGTTTTGCAGGAACATGTCTTCGGCATGATCGTCAATTTCTGCCAGATACGAACCGAAATGCATGCACACGCACTGGATTAAATATAATGTTATTCAATTAGTGATTTCATGCATGCCCAATGTGTCTGTTGTTTTTCATAGGCATTCGCCCATAATGTCCTACTGTTGGCTGTCAAAAAGCCCATAGAGCGACTTCAAGATCACGTTAAATTGAAAGCTGTTTTGAAATACTCGTTCTTATTGATATTATACGAATTACTCTACTGCTATTGGGCGTAATATTGTTGAGTTACTAAATGTGGATAACTTTGTAATTATGTATAATTTTGAAGTCAACTATAACGCAAAATGNGAGTGTATGAATGATTATTTATTCTTTTATGCTTTTAAAAACATCTTGGCACTTCAAGTTTTTTTTTTTATGTCCCCCAGTCTATACTGGGGGACATATTGCTTTTGCCCTGTTTGTTTGTTGGTTTGCACAAACTTTAACATTTGGCCATAACTTTTGCAATATTTAAGATAGCAACTTGATATTTGGCATGCATGTGTATCTCATGGAGCTGCAGAGTTTGAGTGGTGAAAGGTCAAGGTCAAGGTCATCCTTCAAGGTCAAAGGTCAAATACATGGGTCAAAATCGCTCAATAGGGGACATTGTGTTTCACCAACACATCACTTGTTTTATATAAATCTTGTACATGCCTTTTCAAACCAGTGAATCAATTTGACATTTTACAATGAAAAGTGCTGCTTAAATGTAGTACATATTTAATGTCGATATTATTGAATGTTTGTCTTTGCGTTTGAATGTCAAACTACGAGCAAGTGTTCAATGTTAACTGACACTTAAACAAAGTGTTCAATGTTAACTGACACTTAAACAAGTACACAATTTAATTCAACAAAAGGACACAATTTCATCGCTGGTAGGATTGTAAGTTTCTTTTTATTGAATTCCAACATAACTGAACATATTTTGTACATTAACATATTATTAAAAAAACAGCACAGATGTGCACGCAGAAAAAAAAATAAAGTAAACAAAACCTGCTTTTCAATAATGCCTCATACAGTTCTACCCATATTTCATAGTAAAACTTGATATAGATTATACTGCCATTGCACGGTTTATAACACACATTTGTACCTCAGAACCTATCCATGACTCAGTATCATGACTGAAGTGGTAACAATGTTTTTGGTACGATATCCATCCATCGTCACAACCTGTGTGGTACAAAAACAATGTGACCGACATGCGTATTAATGACAAACTCAGGCATGAGTATTTATGTTACATTGTGTGGTCCTTTGATCAGGTTGTATAGGATTAAAGTAAGGAAATAAAGTGACCGCTTTGTTATATAGTCCTTACACACACACATATTAATGAACTGTTTTATAAGAACATACATATATGATAATATACAACTATAGTGAATAACCCAAACGTTATTTATTTATAACGAATTAAAAGAGCAAAGCTAGTAATTCAAATTACCCTGACTGACTTGAAAAGTAATGAACAACGCCAGCAGAACGATTTCCTTCATAATTCGACTGACGCAATGTCATCAACTACTACGGAAGTGACTCGTTATCGCAGAAACATGTAACCTACAATGATTAGCAATGTTCTGTTTATTTTTCTACCAATCATGTTTGACCAAATATGTTACTAAAATGTAAAATTAGTAACGTCTTCAACACGTATCGCAACGTCATTAAAGTAGCTCTGCTCGGTTTTTCAGACTAGTTATTTATTTGGTGTTACAACTTTTCATTATTATGTTCTGCATGTAAATCTTCAAACATAAATAATGTTTTGGTTTATAAACTTCAAAATATGCATCGTTATGCTTTTCATTTAAGTTTCTCGTGCACATCGTATTGCCTTTAAATATTCAGCTGAAACGACTA
>VMBQ01000306.1:374308-386923 GCA_007657795.1 Dreissena rostriformis | reverse complement strand
AGAGAGAGAGAGAGAGAGAGAGAGAGAGAGAGAGAGAGAGAGAGAGAGAGATATCTTTTAATGTACTTTGCAAAGGGAACATTCTGTCATCTAATATAAATTTTGCTTTTACGAAATTAATACTCCAGTCCACCATACGTCTCATTTTACACGTTATTCGTTAACATAAGTTTACAAGTACTTAACTATATATAACTAGTAAAACTGAAGACACATTTTCAAGAAAGCAATTCCTGCTAACCACATCTAGTATGTTATGTCAAATAAACACTTTTTTATACAATAAATTTACTCTTTAAACTTACACAAATTATCAAATTATTGTCAATTAAATTATGTTTCATTAGTAAATTTAAGTTAATAACACTAAGTTGATGTAACTACCTACGCAATTCGAAATTAAATTTGCTCAATCTTAAATCAACAAAAAAATATACGAGAACAAAATAAGTAAAATATATTAACCCATTAATGGTACCATAACTCAACTAGTACTTACCTAACAGCCAACTTATTATAAATACAATGTCGATCTTACGTGTATTCTGAACCCAAAATTGTGTCAACGTGTCGCATGAAAATATATGCACAAAATTTAGGATTCTCCAGCAGTGTATATTCCATGTGTACATTAATGCATTTTTAACTGTTTACATATAACACATAACGAATTAGCACTTGTTTACAACTGTGATTTCACTAAAGTTCTGGTATAATTCCTTCTTTTGTTTTTCATCGAACACTTTCGTATGATATTAGATTTTCATAAGGCACCATCAGATTGATTGATCCAATTGACACAACTCGCATGTATATTAGAATTGACAGAATGAGATGTGTTCGCGTACGGAGAAATAAGAATGCATAATAAAATATAAGTATGTCTGTGTAATATTGTGTAGAAACCCTGAACAGTGTAATCAAATGACAATTACAATGTTTATAATTTGATTTGCATTCAAATAAAAACATATGTACATTTTCCACATTGAGTTATAAACTGACAACATCTTAAATTATCACTTTTTGATTTTTGAAATAGTTGGACAATTTGTTTCCTGTGTTTTGAATTAACGTGAAGGTTCGTAAACACCAAGCTGCTGCACAGCATCTTTGATTTTTATAGAATTATAGTAACATGAACTTCGGAATGATTCAATTAATACTGTTTGCCATATGTTGTCTACATCCAAAGAGAAGCATACAAATTAAATTATGTCTTACAAAGCATTCCGTTAGACTGGAATATTTTTTAATTATTTTTGCGAATGTTAAACATGCCTATCCATGACAAATAGTAATAGGATTTTGAAACGGTCCTTAGCTCAACTAATAAAATTCACAGTTCATTTGTTTGTCTTTAAATACACACTGACTAACTAGAGACGCGCAGAAAATTTCTACAGGAGTTGTATGTGGTATTCTCTTTTGTGTACTATAGAAGTTTTCTGCTTTGTGTTTTGTGTGTTCTGCTATTTCTTGCGTTGTTCGTATTAATGTGTTTTGAAATATGTATGATTTGACACGAGTGTTGTAATTGTTTACCCTATTTTTTAAAATTCAGTTCAGCAAAGGTATGATTAAAATATAAGTAATACATTTCATGACACGACGATATAATTTAATGTGTTGTATCAAATGACATTACTAAAAACGACACAAGACTGAGAATTTAAAATATGAAAACGTGTTTATAACTCATTATCATCGCTTTTTAAGATGTCATATTCCGTTGACAAATTAATTTTGCAAACAAATTGAATATAAAAACCCCACACGAAGACGATTGTCGGACATATTGAATATACAATTAGCATTGACTTGGTGTTAATACAATCAATAAATTATAGTTCCGTGTCCATTGCGCACTCGTTAGTCAAATGCGAACGACGTCTGGGCGGTGTCTGAAATAATGAGGAGATGTTACGCTGCCTTTGAATTACGTCCTGCGTCCAAGTTGCCTTGGAGTACATAAAAATGGCAATAGATGTTTGAAAATGACTGAGCGTAACCCATTTTTTTTGTATAATATAACAGTGTTCACAACATCACTCTAAAGACAACACGGCGAATCGTAATCATATTATATGCTTTTAACCGTACATTAGTAACAACAAATGCGATCAAGTGCACAGTTTAATTAGTTTTCAGATTGCAAATTGAATACAATTTAAATAAGTTGTAATAACAACAACACATACTTCTAAGGTGGCACGCATGTACGCGGTCTAGCCGTTGGATAGCGTCGCATTTTAAGATGAATGTTAGTTCAACATCATTATTCGAATCGATATTTTTTATGATATCAGAATCACATTTGTTATCATTCAACCATTCGGTCTTTATCATATCAGGGTTCAATTCTGTCTTCAAAATTGACAACTACAACCGAAATAGGTCAAGCAATTTTATATTGTATTTATTTACGAGATGTTCTTTGATTTTAGCCAAAGAAAAATATACAAACGTTAATATCTCTGAAACAGGATTCCGATTCTTAGCTCGTCTAAAACTACTTATTTATGTTTCTATAATACTTTCTGAGTAAACATAAACGGTCAAATATTTTGTAACATTTAACAAACGATTTCCTTTGACAGGATTAGTAAGTTCTTTAACAGAGCATAAAGTGATGTTGAAATACCGCTGCAAAGGCAAACAAATTAGAATATAACTAAAATGATAGTCACAAAATTCTCAAGTTAGTCGAGTGGTCTGGCTTTATTTACAATTGACGTTGTTTGGTTTGCCTACATAGCGTCATGCGGCTAGTCAGTCAGACAAAACACCTCAAATGTAATCTTATCATTACAAAGTCAAACGTGTTTGTTATGGTTGTTTAACACGGGTAGGACAAGTAAACCATGTAGTGTTTTTCAATATTAGTGTTTAATCAATACTCATGTTGTAAAACATGTTTTTATACCAGAAATTATTTAATTTTATATTTGAAGGATAGTTTGTATTTATATTGATGTCGCCTTGCCATGTTTGAAAAAATAAATACACGCAAAAGTACCACAACATGTTAGTCTTTCAACAATTTATAGTTAAACAGTTTTCCATAGCCAACCAATATTGGCTACTCAAANTGAATGCCAATTAGAAGTTCAACAAGATTCTATGTAGTTTCATTCTTAGAATTACAAAATACAGAGTTCGTCGGCCAATGCCATGCGTATTCTCTTAGTATTTTGTCTGAGTTAAAACACTTCGTAAAGACTTTATTTTAGTATGAACATATAATAAAGTGCTAGGTTTTAGACGTGAACCAATAATTTTTTGCAACATTGGTAATATCAGTTTTGCGAGATGAAATTGCATGTTGTGAAAACCAATATTAACCACTATCAGCAAGGCTTTTGAAGTGTTTCACTATTACAAAAATAGCATTTAAGTATAACACTAAGAAAATTGGATATAATGTAATAAAATGACGTCGTCCTTAACATGTCTGTTTCTCTCAGTATATTGAAGGATAGTATCGAATGGTGGACATCTTAAGCAGTGACATATATTAGTTTGTAATAAAACGGCATATGTACTGTGTAAATAAACTATTAAATTAATTTAAAGATTGTACTATTGGCCAAATAATGCATGCAGTTTAAAGCAATAAGCGACTAATTTATTCGGTTATTATCAGTTAAAACATATTGCCTTTTGTATGTGTTATTATATTTATGTAGATACGCGTAATACCGTAACCACGAATATCACTTGTCTCAACACAAACAACCTTACAACCTGGACGTTTTCTGGTCAAACTAGTCATTTGCGATTGTCGTGATGCAGGTGTTATTTTACAAAAAACGTGTCTTGACTGCTAAATGTTGCGTTATGTCCCCGAACATATCTCCATTCACGAACGATACAATGTTGTGTTAACATGTGTGTTAAACATTTTCTGTTGAATATGTACAAATCTTGAACTATTAACTTTGTTACCAAACTAGAAACTGTTAACGTGTTTTTCAACACCGCTGGCTCATGCATAGTGTCGCAGAGAATCAAGAAGAAATAACACACACCATAATTTCAATTTAATGTTTTAAAGAGGTACTCGGCGAAGCGTCTTGTTCACCAAATTGCATACACGTTTGATTTGTTTCATGATCTGTGTGCATTGACTTAATATTGTTACATTTATTCTTACAAAATTATATAATTAATTGATTTACACCATGTGTTTGCTTTATATGCAGGCACTCTTTGATTTTGGCGATGGTACTAATGTTATCAATGTCATGTAAACGTATTTCTGTGAAATCCTATATTTATTTTGTACAATATCGCAGAATCTTTGTTCTTTGATTGAACTTTTTAATGGTTAATAATATAGTAATGTGTGTTGCTAATAACCTAATTTCAAGTCATATGTAAACAATTCAACTATATATTCTATGACTGTACTTCAACAGTTCATATTTTAAGTTCAGAGTTGGTGAACTAAAATAAAGTTGTGGTTGTAACATGCAATATAAACCTATATTTACTACGGTGGAATATACTTGTTTTTTAACTGGAACACATGTCCATAATTATAATTGACGGTTAAAACGTGTGATAGTTTTATAGTGGTAGAGCCTGGGCTCTAACAATTTGCTTAGTATACATAAATATAAAAACTGTGTTAACTTAAAGTGAAACGTATGTAGTTTTTATTACTGTTTATTGATAAATAATACATACCAATAATAATGAACATAAATGCAATTTAATTTCACATAATGTCAATATATGCTATATACTAAATTATAATAAATATTTTAAATTTAATTTAGCTAAGGTACGTGAATCTTTGATAATCCGCAACCTTTGGGAAAAAACTGTGTTTGTATTAATTATGTTCGTTGCAACAAAATAACTTTAGTATGTAAGTGTTTATAACAATCTGATTGCAATACGGTATGCCTTTTTTCAGTTATCGGATATTATTTCCTGTTTGTTATCATATTGGTACACTGGATGTTCTGAAAACTATTTTCAGATGACTTTTTTTGCTCGTACAATTCTGATTCTTTTTTTATACATGTGTACTTTCCAGATGTAACAGAAATTATTTATACAGAAATACCCTTTCTTATAACAAACCAAGCAACATTTAATTATTACACGGAAACACGGATATTTACAATAATAAGGTTCTGTTATTCTGTCAGTTATTATTTGTGTCAATAATCCATGTTAATATATTGATAGGAAAGGGTTTATAGAGGTTAATATGGGATGACCATTCGATCATATTGGTAAATGGATCGGATTATTATTTTCTAAAAGACAAATAATTTGGCTGTTTTTTTTTAATTTTTAAATAAGGGCGAATGTTGACAGCTAGACTACTCATATGTTAATCTGGTCTATACTATTTGTTTAATCATGTTTAGGAAGTACTCTCCTTTAAATAGTGTTAATATCCGTTACAAAATCCTAAACCTTATAGAATTGGGTTAGAATGAAAGAACACTCATTACTGACATATGTTTTCCTGTAAATTTATGACTTCATGAGAGATCATTAGTTGAAACTTTATAACAGACGCAGCTGTATAATGTCATAGAATATTGTAATTATATTTGTAATCAGAACTTTCAAAGAAAGTGCTGTGGCGGTGTTTTGTCGTGCATGTTGTTCCTATATTCATGAACAGACCACCGGGCGTGTCTGATGAGTTTAACTGTTAAAAGCAGGTGTTTTATTTCGATAAAGTCAAAGTGTCAGCATGACCAATTGGTTCAGGAGATAACCTTTTAATCCCCGGTTCAACTACATGTGGCCAACTTTTCATTTAGTTTTTGGTATAAATTGTATATTCCGTTTTTGGAATATTCGGTTTGTTATTATGCATGCATGCTCAAGATACCATTTTAAATGTGTAACGTTAATGAAATTTACGACACATTTTCAAAATGAATAAGTCCCTTTCAAGCTTTTGATAAAACATGTTTGTTTTTTTTAATTGATTTTCAGCATACATCTCAATTACAACAAAGTTATACATATGAAGCAACACAGTTATATATACTGAAGTATCATATATATATATATATATATATATACTATTAATGTACAAGCAAGTGATTTAGGTATATATTAACAATAACGCGTTATTTGTTAAGTATTAACCTGCTTATGCTTCATATTGTTCCCAGAAAATACATGTTTGAGACGATGCTATAGCATTTTGGTAAAGAGTGAAAGAGAAAGGGAGAAGCTATGTTAAATAATAAGAGAGAGGTAAAATTGATAAACATTCACAAAAATAATCAAAAGGCATGAGATGTTTGACTAATTTCTTAACTTTTCACACACACAAAAAGATGAAGAGAGATAAATAAACAAGAAAAAAAAGAAACAGCCTAATATGATGAGGATATAGGCAAGATTCTTTCAAGTTGTTATTGCAAAGTTGTGTCATTTTTTATTATGTTGATCAATTTTATCTTTTTCAAAAGCAATTTGCGTTTCTAATATAATTTCTATTCTTAGAGAATTTTTGAATGTCTCAATATTTGGCTTTTCGACTTTTGATTTAATAGTTAATATGTAAGACTTCATCAGAATAATTATATAGTATATCACTTAATTATAAGTGCCTCAGCTCCCGCCATATCGGTTGAACAGAATTACATTCATATACAATGTATAATTACATTTATATAACATGTATAATTGTTTCCTAACAACTTGAAAAAAAGGTGCAGAGACTTGAAGATATTCAATTACACTTATACAAATATGAATAAGTTGATAATATGCATTGCGGATTCTTGTATTGAAAATTGCGTAAAGTATTATCAATGGTAGCTTTAAATGGTGTAATATAAGCATGTTTGCAGTCTATACCGTGTTCATAGGAGGACATTATTTCTTCGCATTTCTTTTCTTGTTTGGGTTTATTTTCTGCTAAGGTTTGCTGTAGATTATATAAATATTTACACACTGTTTTTGTTTTTGTACATTTTCAAGTAATGTGTTATTATTGAAATTGACGAATTTCATTTCAGAAAATTGTTGTGTGTAAGTTATTGGAATACTTTTGATTAGTGTGTTATATTTAAGATAATCTGTTGAGGGTATTTCATAAAGGTTTTTAAAAGCTTCGAATGTATAATAGTTTTTTTAACTTAAGTCATAGATATGTTCTAGGAACTTAATACTCCTATTTCATGCAAACCAGTTTTGATAAAAGAAGGTATGTTGTTTTTTTTCTATTGCCGAGTTATTCCATATAATCGTTTTATTGACATGTCCTTCTGTTTCTTTTGATTTCATTTTGTTCAAGGAAGAAATAACATCTCTGAGGAATACATTTTTAAAATTTGAAACAATATGTTCGTCATTAAGAGAACAATCAAAGACAAGATTTCCACCATATTTATTAAGTTCTTTCTGATAGAAGATTTTTGCTGCCCTGTATTATTTATGTCTGCCAATCTTTTGACCCAACTGGCCTTATTTGCGTATAAAAAGGCGGTTTTATCGGTTAGTTTGAGCCCTCCCTGCTCAATTGGTTTAACAAAAGTAGTGCGTTTTTTTTTGTCAATTTTACGATCCCATACAAATTGGAATATAGATTTATTAATTGTTTGTATTACACCATGATAAGGGTTTGGGAGTGCTGACAATGTGTACAGAATTTTTGGTAGGGCAAATGTTTTCACCACAGTGACTTTTCCGAGAAGTGTTAATTTTCTGTGTTGCCACTGTTTTAAATAATTTTTAAAGGCTTGCAATTTTGTTTTAATGTTTTTGTCTATATAGAGATTTTCATCATTTGTGAAGTAAAAACCCAGTGTGTTGGCTTCGTCTGAGGTCCAAGTATAATGTTTGTATTTGTTAAATATAATTTGTGTATTTTTAAGTGAACCAACGCGCATAACGATATTATTTTTTAGTATTTACCTTGAGTCCAGATAATTCACTTAAGTCTTGAATAGTGTTTATTAGTGCTGAGAACGAATTAAGCGGTCCATCTGTCAGATATGTTATTTCAGATATATACAACATGTTGCTTTTTTTCTTCCTCGGAAATAATAATGAAATAAATAGGCGTTCTCTATTTCTCACAATATGTTGCCTTATAAGCCTGTCTCCTGTTTCTTATATATCATAGAATAAACCCTTTAAGATTATGACGCGAGTTTTTCTTATTATATGTCTTAGACAAATGCCTCAATTTTGGTTGTTCTGCTTGAAGCGCTTATGTTGATTACAATTGTACAAAGTATTATTATTTTCATTTTATGACGACACTGTCCTTTTAAAAGTATTAGATAGCGCTTGAACATCAAATAATAAAATAACACGTTGATGTCAATGTCATATGAAACATTTCTAAAGCATGCTCTTTCCGTGTAAGACGCATTTAATTCGTCCATTTTAGTGAACTATACATATGGTACAACAGCGTGCAGTTTAAACCGACTATGCTTGCATATTTGGAATAAGTCCGTTTGGAGTAAATATACATGCTTTAACGTGTCAAATCAAATGGTTTTTGTTATCGAGGACAGAAATTTGAAACGGAAATTAAGCTCATAAAACCTTATTTAGTAAGTTGCATTGCATTAAACCAAGATTGAACACGTTTCACAAGTTCAATTTAAAATAGTT
The DNA here is from genome assembly GCA_007657795.1 of Dreissena rostriformis. Taxonomy (NCBI): domain Eukaryota; kingdom Metazoa; phylum Mollusca; class Bivalvia; order Myida; family Dreissenidae; genus Dreissena; species Dreissena rostriformis. The sequence continues at coordinate 378,307 of VMBQ01000306.1, read as the reverse complement.
GTATGTATGTATTATTTAATTTACCTGAAACTTAAGTTGATAAAATGATCGATTTGCTTGCTTCCTTGATGCATATTATGGCGTAAACTGTGGAATTTGGTAGCGCCCAACACGTGGCGCCAATGACTGGATTACGTCTTTTGAATAACTAATTTTGTCATAATGTACATTCTTATAGAATACATCACAATGGTGTCAATGTTTCACGAACAAATGAATTATTTTGCCCTGCCATTAACGTGACTGAAATTCAGAAAAATTACATAAATTTTTTATTCTTTGTGGCAAGAGTGGATCAGATCAACATGTGCGTGACGTACTTCTGAATGGAGGGAATGTTATTAATCATGTTGACAGACGACTGGTTACTAGGGTTACAGAGGTTGTAAAAGAGACATGATTGACGACTCTGTGTTGCTCGGTAAAGTTCGTCATATTCAGAGGAGTAAGTACGTTTGCGAGGGGCAGAGATGTTTTTTTTTATTTTAAAGTATGTGCGTTACCTCTATACAATGCATCTGGTGATGGAGAGTTAAGTACTTATAGCCGCCCAATTTATAAAAACATGGTAAACATTGGAACCGATAACTATATAAATACTCAACATCGAAGTCCATACGCCACTCTTATAATGGCGCGTAAGAATGCAAGTTTGTGGACAAACGTGCGAATATTACTTCCATTTCTTGGCGCGATGAATCGCAGAGAGTCCTCGGTGCAAAAACCCGCCTTATTAATAGTGCAACTCTTTACACTCTAGGAGCAGCCAAAATACATGGTTCATCGTGAAGGCTTAAGTTGGATACAATTATGTTGCACATGACTCAGAAATTAACGCCATACACAGGTTAAGCCGTTTTATAGCAGTTAGTAAGAGATATCCCTGTTAAGCTGCAATGTGTATCGTTTCGGTCCTATTGGTCACGTGTAAAAGCATACCAATCCAACACGCTCACACCTGGTGATAGTATTGAACAAGAACCAACATAATTAACGCCATATTGTACCTGATGTTGTGTGGGTCTAATGGACCCTCATCGTATCACACGGCAAAAACTGTCCAGTGTATTTCACGGTACCTAATGATATTAAGTAATACATATAACATTGTTAAAGCTTTTTATTTGTTATGTGTTTGTCTAACTAAAATCACATTTTTTAATTGTTAAAAATCGTTAACAGTGCACAATACTTTTATGCTATATACAAATTTCCAACAACAAAAAGGTTAATTTTAATAGGAAGACGCGAACACAACTAACATTGGCTTAAAAACTTTAACATACAAACATTCTGCAACTGTTTAGCCTTCAACAATTGTTTCACATTGTCATCTGGTTTCTTTTAACGGATGATCTAGAGTCAGATTCTGATAAATTTGGTTTGCATTAATCTATATAATATGGAGCGCACTTGCCTGTGTTTTCTATTAGGTCCGCGCGCTATTATAATAGATAACGGGCAACTTAAAAATCATGTAAAACCCTGTTCTTTTCTTAATGCATTTCCATTCAATCATGTATTGCCCCACATACTCTTTCATTTTTGCACGGTCTTGTTTCTCTTTATTTATTGCTGAATCGCTTAAAGCAGGACGTACTCGCTTGAGCTTTGCTAATTAATAACCTAATAATTATTCATGAGAACTACGTCATGCTTCCGACACTGCCCGTCATTTTCGCGTTTGCTAGTAATTTTTCTGATATCGTTTCCGGAAATTCAAGTGGAATATATTGTCACACACAAAAAACGAAGATTTTGTATCTCGATTCATCAATGTTTCCAAACCAAATCTAGCGTAGAATGTTTGGCTATTGCTTTAAGGAATATCTGTTTATGGGTTAACTCTATTGTACGAAGAATTCGTTGATTTTGAACATTTGCGGATCTTTAACTGTTAATTGTTTGTGTTACATACTGAGCTACCTGCGGTCGTCATTGCGTTACAAATAACGATACTAACGGCCTCAAACTTCCACTGAATTTAATTATTCTATTGCGAGCTTAAACCTTACGACATAAACTATTAATTGAATCGTTTAGAGCATTAACTTGAATTAAACCAGCGCATATATGTTTTAGAGCTAAACACAAGATACGAATCACGTACATGTGTTACATACACATGATCCAGTCTACTTGTACGATATTACAAAATATTAATGTTAATATGTTATTTTCTCAAATTTCCACGCACTCATAAATAGTATGGAATACATTACATATTTTGTACTGGTACCATAGTTTGAATGTCGCCTACTGAAATTAATCCATAACCACAACGTGTACGCCGATATCAACATACTCACATTCGTTGCATAAAAAACAGTCTGGTTATGTGTGGTATAAACATAACTGATCAGAAAAGTGGGCACTTTTAGTGTATATGACATGTTTATATGTCATTGAATGAGTCTTAGATTGTAAGAACGAAAAGTATGTCTAATTAAATTGATGTCCTGGTACCTCTTCTTTTGAACGTTAATTCTTGTTTTTAATTCATCAATGGAACTGGTAAGTAGAAACACAACAATTCAATTAGGCAGTTGAATGATTAATTGAATGTGTGAATGAATGAGAGAGGAGGTAAACTAAGGTTTGACATACATGTATACATTGGGCAAAAGTTTAAAGGCTTCATATTAGCGATGCGTCTGACTAATGCGAATTCAGGAATATCAGTTAATGCACCACACTGTCAGACTTTTGTAATCGATAATTTCTCATCGGATATACATGGTCACGTTCACCACAAATGCCTATTTCGAAAGCCGTTGATGAACTACATTATCAGTTTTTGTAATAATTGCATAGAGCTGCTCAACATCCTTGGAACAATTTTGCTTTTATCTTACAATAACCCGTGTAATATGAATTGAAATATTGATATATAATAAACGAAATAAATGTGAAGATGCAACAACAATTAGATGGCGCAAATAAACAGTACACAATGTTTGAACATTTATAAATGTTTATAATATGGTGTTTTCCAATAAGTCGTATTCAACACAAATAACATGTATATTGCCTATCTTTAATGTCCACCTCCAATGTTAGCTGTTATGTATGGAATGAACTCGGTTATACACACATTATTATTTTGAATGTATAACATAGCAGTCAGCTATAACATCACTTATAACACATGAATGTATTTAAGGAATCTTTATCTAGTTCGACTGTTTACCAAAAAGTCCAATTTTTACTTCTATGTAAAGCTCTGGTTAAGGTAATCGTCCAACATATATTTTGCATTGTTTTTACAATAGGTACATTACTCACATCTTTGCGTGATGTCACTGACCAAGTTCCATAACACTTACCTGCGATTTAACATAATTATGCCCCTATTTTTGAGTAACATTTGATTAAGATAAACTTGCAACATCTCTAGTTTACTGTTTATACTTAAGGTATCAATTGAAAACTACCCGCGAGTGTTTGGGGTAAGAAAACCAAGGAACATTACTCTGGACGGTAATTAAGTTGAATTATGCTTATTTTGTAAATTGAAACTTGACATTGATATATTTGTTATTACTATGTAACGAGACAAATCATTTGCCTCATTCTATGAAACTACAGAATAAATAGTCAGCTATGTCACCGACCTATTCCGCCCTTCTTGGGTTATTGACAAGCAACAAACTCGGTGGTTTCGTTGACTATATTGTTCGAAAAGTTGAATGATAATATTGTGATCTGCAGATATACATATTTCCTTCTGCGTGTAACGTTCGCACGAATAAAGGCGTCCGATCTTCTGTGTAAATATGATGTATTTTCAAGCTGCAGCAAGGATTAGGTATCACGCGCAAAGACCGGTGTTAGTATAATGTGTTAGTAAGGCTACACATAACCATTAATCACTATAAACGCACTACGAAGATACTATATTAACTACATGTATGTTGCATCTTGACGATAAAAGATTATTAAAATATCACCCTATGACAGTTAGTCGGATCTGACAGGCAACCGTCACGGATTCAGTTT